>CM055350.1:2158027-2205740 GCA_029228515.1 Populus alba x Populus x berolinensis | reverse complement strand
ACATGCTCAAGAGGGATCACCCGAAATTCAAAGGCAACTGAATTTCGGCAACCGGGCAATCGAAGTCGAATGCCGCGAAACTCACCGAGTCAAAGCGTTTCGCCGTTTGCGGAAGAAGTCTGATTTAGAACAAGTAGCAGAAGCATACATGCTCAAGAGGGATCACCCGAAATTCAAAGGCAACTGAATTTCGGCAACCGGGATCGAAGTCGGAATGCCGCGAATTCACCGAGTCAAAGCGTTTCCTCGTTTGCGGAAGAAGTCTGATGTACAACAAGTAGCAGAAGCATACATGCTCAAGAGGGATCACCCGAAATTCAAAGGCAACTGAATTTCGGCAACCGGGGAATCGAAGTCGGAGTGTCGCGAAACTCACCGAGTCAAAGCGTTTCCCCGTTTGCGGAAGAAGTCTGATTTAGAACAAGTAGCAGTAGCATACATGCTCAAGAGGGATCACCCGAAATTCAAAGGCAACTGAATTTCGGCAACCGGGGCATCGAAGTCGGAATGCCGCGAAACTCACCGAGTCAAAGCGTTTCGCCGTTTGCGGAAGAAGTCTGATGTAGAACAAGTAGCAGAAGCATACATGCTCAAGAGGGATCACCCGAAATTCAAAGGCAACTGAATTTCGGCAAACGGGAATCGAAGTCGGAATGCCGCGAAATCACCGAGTCAAAGCGTTCCCGTTTGCGGAAGAAGTCTGATGTAGAACAAGTAGCAGAAGCATACATGCTCAAGAGGGATCACCCGAAATTCAAAGGCAACTGAATTTCGGCAACCGGGGAATCGAAGTCGGAATGCCGCGAAACTCACCGAGTCAAAGCGTTTCGCCGTTTGCGGAAGAAGTCTGATGTAGAACAAGTAGCAGAAGCATACATGCTCAAGAGGGATCACCCGAAATTCAAAGGCAACTGAATTTCGGCAACCGGGGCATCGAAGTCGGAATGCCGCGAAACTGACCGAGTCAAAGCGTTTCGTCGTTTGCGGAAGAAGTCTGATGTAGAACAAGTAGCAAAAGCATCCATGCTCAAGAGGGATCACCAGAAATTCAAAGGCAACTGAATTTCGGCAACCAGGGCATCGAACTCGGAATGGCGCGAAAGTCACCGAGTCAAACCGTTTCGCCCTTTGCGGAAGAAGTCTGATGTAGAACAAGTAGCAGAAGCATACATGCTCAAGAGGGATCACCCGAAAACCAAAGGCAACTGAATTTCGGCAAACGGGGAATCGAAATCGGAATGCCGCGAAAGTCACCGATATAAAACGTTTCCTCGTTTGCGGAAGAAGTCTGATGTAGAACAAGTAGCAGAAGCGTACATGCTCAAGAGGGATCACCCGAAATTCAAAGGCAACTAAATTTCGGCAACCGGAGCATCGAAGTCGGAATGCCGCGAAACTCACCGAATCAAATCGTTTCGCCATTTGCGGAAGAAGTCTGATTTAGAACAAGTAGCAGAAGCATACATGCTCAAGAGGGATCACCCGAAATTCAAAGGAACTGAATTTCGCCAACCGGGGCATCGAAGTCGGAATGCCGCGAAACTCACCGAGTCAAAGCGTTTCCCCGTTTGCGGAAGAAGTCTGATGTAGAACAAGTAGCAGAAGCATACATGCTCAAGAGGGATCACCCGAAATTCAAAGGCAACTGAATTTCGGCAACCGGGGCATCGAAGTCGGAATGCCGCGAAACTCACCGAGTCAAAGCGTTTCGCCGTTTGCGGAAGAAGTCTGATGTAGAACAAGTAGCAGAAGCATACATGCTCAAGAGGGATCACCCGAAATTCAAAGGCAACTGAATTTCGGCAAACGGGGAATCGAAGTCGGAATGCCGCGAAACTCACCGAGTCAAAGCGTTTCGCCGTTTGCGGAAGAAGTCTGATGTAGAACAAGTAGCAGAAGCATACATGCTCAAGAGGGATCACCCGAAATTCAAAGGCAACTGAATTTCGGCAACGGGGCATCGAAGTCGGAATGCCGCGAAACTCACCGAGTCAAAGCGTTTCGCCGTTTGCGGAAGAAGTCTGATGTAGAACAAGTAGCAGAAGCATTCATGCTCAAGAGGGATCACCCGAAATTCAAAGGTAACTGAATTTCGGCAACCGGGGCATCGAAGTCGGAATGCCGAGAAACTCACCGAGTCAAAGCGTGTCCCCATTTGCGGAAGAAGTCTGATTTAGAACAAGTAGCAAAAGCATACTTGCTCAAGAGGGATCACCCGAAATCCAAAGGCAAATGAATTTTGGAAAACGGGGAATCGAAGACGGAATGCCGCGAAATTCACCGAGTCAAAGCGTTTCCCCGTTTGCGGAAAAAGTCTGATGTAGAACGAGTAGCAGAAGCATACATGCTCAAGACGTATCACCCGAAATTCAAAGGCAACTGAATTTCGCAACCGGAGCATCGAAGTCGGAATGCCGCGAAACTCACCGAGTCAAAGCGTTTCCCCGTTTGCGGAAGAAGTCTGATGTAGAACAAGTAGCAGAAGCTTACATGCTCAAGAGGGATCACCCGAAATCCAAAGGCAACTGAATTTCGGCAAACGGGGAATCGAAGTCGGAATGCCGCGAAATTCACCGAGTCAAAGCGTTTCCCCGTTTGCGGAAGAAGTCTGATGTAGAACAAGTAGCAGAAGCATACATGCTCAAGAGGGATCACCCGAAATTCGAAGACAACTGAATTTCGGCAACCGGGGCATCGAAGTTCGAATGCCTCGAAACTCACCAAGTCAAAGCATTTCGCCGTTTGCGGAAGAAGTCTGATGTAGAACAAGTAGCAGAAGCATACATGCTCAAGAGGGATCACCCGAAATTCAAAGGCAACTGAATTTCGGCAACCGGGCATCGAAGTCGGAATGCCGCGAAACTCACCGAGTCAAAGCGTTTCGCCGTTTGCGGAAGAAGTCTGATGTAGAACAAGTAGCAGAAGCATACATGCTCAAGAGGGATCACCCGAAATTCAAAGGCAACTGAATTTCGGCAACCGGGCATCGAAGTCGGAATGCCGCGAAACTCACCGAGTCAAAGCGTTTCGCCGTTTGCGGAAGAAGTCTGATGTAGAACAAGTAGCAGAAGCATACATGCTCAAGAGGGATCACCCGAAATTCAAAGGCAACTGAATTTCGGCAACCGGGGCATCGAAGTCGGAATGCCGCGAAACTCACCGAGTCAAAGCGTTTCGCCGTTTGCGGAAGAAGTCTGATGTAGAACAAGTAGCAGAAGCATACATGCTCAAGAGGGATCACCCGAAATTCAAAGGCAACTGAATTTCGGCAACCGGGCATCGAAGTCGGAATGCCGCGAAACTCACCGAGTCAAAGCGTTTCGCCGTTTGCGGAAGAAGTCTGATGTAGAACAAGTAGCAGAAGCATACATGCTCAAGAGGGATCACCCGAAATTCAAAGGCAACTGAATTTCGGCAACCGGGCATCGAAGTCGGAATGCCGCGAAACTCACCGAGTCAAAGCGTTTCGCCGTTTGCGGAAGAAGTCTGATGTAGAACAAGTAGCAGAAGCATACATGCTCAAGAGGGATCACCCGAAATTCAAAGGCAACTGAATTTCGGCAACCGGGGCATCGAAGTCGGAATGCCGCGAAACTCACCGAGTCAAAGCGTTTCGCCGTTTGCGGAAGAAGTCTGATGTAGAACAAGTAGCAGAAGCATACATGCTCAAGAGGGATCACCCGAAATTCAAAGGCAACTGAATTTCGGCAACCGGGGCATCGAAGTCGGAATGCCGCGAAACTCACCGAGTCAAAGCGTTTCGCCGTTTGCGGAAGAAGTCTGATGTAGAACAAGTAGCAGAAGCATACATGCTCAAGAGGGATCACCCGAAATTCAAAGGCAACTGAATTTCGGCAACCGGGGCATCGAAGTCGGAATGCCGCGAAACTCACCGAGTCAAAGCGTTTCGCCGTTTGCGGAAGAAGTCTGATGTAGAACAAGTAGCAGAAGCATACATGCTCAAGAGGGATCACCCGAAATTCAAAGGCAACTGAATTTCGGCAACCGGGGCATCGAAGTCGGAATGCCGCGAAACTCACCGAGTCAAAGCGTTTCGCCGTTTGCGGAAGAAGTCTGATGTAGAACAAGTAGCAGAAGCATACATGCTCAAGAGGGATCACCCGAAATTCAAAGGCAACTGAATTTCGGCAACCGGGCATCGAAGTCGGAATGCCGCGAAACTCACCGAGTCAAAGCGTTTCGCCGTTTGCGGAAGAAGTCTGATGTAGAACAAGTAGCAGAAGCATACATGCTCAAGAGGGATCACCCGAAATTCAAAGGCAACTGAATTTCGGCAACCGGGGCATCGAAGTCGGAATGCCGCGAAACTCACCGAGTCAAAGCGTTTCGCCGTTTGCGGAAGAAGTCTGATGTAGAACAAGTAGCAGAAGCATACATGCTCAAGAGGGATCACCCGAAATTCAAAGGCAACTGAATTTCGGCAACCGGGGCATCGAAGTCGGAATGCCGCGAAACTCACCGAGTCAAAGCGTTTCGCCGTTTGCGGAAGAAGTCTGATGTAGAACAAGTAGCAGAAGCATACATGCTCAAGAGGGATCACCCGAAATTCAAAGGCAACTGAATTTCGGCAACCGGGGCATCGAAGTCGGAATGCCGCGAAACTCACCGAGTCAAAGCGTTTCGCCGTTTGCGGAAGAAGTCTGATGT
Source organism: Populus alba x Populus x berolinensis (assembly GCA_029228515.1). Lineage (NCBI taxonomy): Eukaryota > Viridiplantae > Streptophyta > Magnoliopsida > Malpighiales > Salicaceae > Populus > Populus alba x Populus x berolinensis. Next base: position 2,201,072 of record CM055350.1, on the reverse strand, counting down.
AGAACAAGTAGCAGAAGCATACATGCTCAAGAGGGATCACCCGAAATTCAAAGGCAACTGAATTTCGGCAACCGGGGCATCGAAGTCGGAATGCCGCGAAACTCACCGAGTCAAAGCGTTTCGCCGTTTGCGGAAGAAGTCTGATGTAGAACAAGTAGCAGAAGCATACATGCTCAAGAGGGATCACCCGAAATTCAAAGGCAACTGAATTTCGGCAACCGGAATCGAAGTCGGAATGCCGCGAAACTCACCGAGTCAAAGCGTTTCGCCGTTTGCGGAAGAAGTCTGATGTAGAACAAGTAGCAGAAGCATACATGCTCAAGAGGGATCACCCGAAATTCAAAGGCAACTGAATTTCGGCAACCGGGGCATCGAAGTCGGAATGCCGCGAAACTCACCGAGTCAAAGCGTTTCGCCGTTTGCGGAAGAAGTCTGATGTAGAACAAGTAGCAGAAGCATACATGCTCAAGAGGGATCACCCGAAATTCAAAGGCAACTGAATTTCGGCAACCGGGGAATCGAAGTCGGAATGCCGCGAAACTCACCGAGTCAAAGCGTTTCGCCGTTTGCGGAAGAAGTCTGATGTAGAACAAGTAGCAGAAGCATACATGCTCAAGAGGGATCACCCGAAATTCAAAGGCAACTGAATTTCGGCAACCGGGGCATCGAAGTCGGAATGCCGCGAAACTCACCGAGTCAAAGCGTTTCGCCGTTTGCGGAAGAAGTCTGATGTAGAACAAGTAGCAGAAGCATACATGCTCAAGAGGGATCACCCGAAATTCAAAGGCAACTGAATTTCGGCAACCGGGGAATCGAAGTCGGAATGCCGCGAAACTCACCGAGTCAAAGCGTTTCGCCGTTTGCGGAAGAAGTCTGATGTAGAACAAGTAGCAGAAGCATACATGCTCAAGAGGGATCACCCGAAATTCAAAGGCAACTGAATTTCGGCAACCGGGGCATCGAAGTCGGAATGCCGCGAAACTCACCGAGTCAAAGCGTTTCGCCGTTTGCGGAAGAAGTCTGATGTAGAACAAGTAGCAGAAGCATACATGCTCAAGAGGGATCACCCGAAATTCAAAGGCAACTGAATTTCGGCAACCGGGGCATCGAAGTCGGAATGCCGCGAAACTCACCGAGTCAAAGCGTTTCGCCGTTTGCGGAAGAAGTCTGATGTAGAACAAGTAGCAGAAGCATACATGCTCAAGAGGGATCACCCGAAATTCAAAGGCAACTGAATTTCGGCAACCGGGAATCGAAGTCGGAATGCCGCGAAACTCACCGAGTCAAAGCGTTTCGCCGTTTGCGGAAGAAGTCTGATGTAGAACAAGTAGCAGAAGCATACATGCTCAAGAGGGATCACCCGAAATTCAAAGGCAACTGAATTTCGGCAACCGGGGCATCGAAGTCGGAATGCCGCGAAACTCACCGAGTCAAAGCGTTTCGCCGTTTGCGGAAGAAGTCTGATGTAGAACAAGTAGCAGAAGCATACATGCTCAAGAGGGATCACCCGAAATTCAAAGGCAACTGAATTTCGGCAACCGGGCATCGAAGTCGGAATGCCGCGAAACTCACCGAGTCAAAGCGTTTCGCCGTTTGCGGAAGAAGTCTGATGTAGAACAAGTAGCAGAAGCATACATGCTCAAGAGGGATCACCCGAAATTCAAAGGCAACTGAATTTCGGCAACCGGGGCATCGAAGTCGGAATGCCGCGAAACTCACCGAGTCAAAGCGTTTCGCCGTTTGCGGAAGAAGTCTGATGTAGAACAAGTAGCAGAAGCATACATGCTCAAGAGGGATCACCCGAAATTCAAAGGCAACTGAATTTCGGCAACCGGGCATCGAAGTCGGAATGCCGCGAAACTCACCGAGTCAAAGCGTTTCGCCGTTTGCGGAAGAAGTCTGATGTAGAACAAGTAGCAGAAGCATACATGCTCAAGAGGGATCACCCGAAATTCAAAGGCAACTGAATTTCGGCAACCGGGGCATCGAAGTCGGAATGCCGCGAAACTCACCGAGTCAAAGCGTTTCGCCGTTTGCGGAAGAAGTCTGATGTAGAACAAGTAGCAGAAGCATACATGCTCAAGAGGGATCACCCGAAATTCAAAGGCAACTGAATTTCGGCAACCGGGGCATCGAAGTCGGAATGCCGCGAAACTCACCGAGTCAAAGCGTTTCGCCGTTTGCGGAAGAAGTCTGATGTAGAACAAGTAGCAGAAGCATACATGCTCAAGAGGGATCACCCGAAATTCAAAGGCAACTGAATTTCGGCAACCGGGGCATCGAAGTCGGAATGCCGCGAAACTCACCGAGTCAAAGCGTTTCGCCGTTTGCGGAAGAAGTCTGATGTAGAACAAGTAGCAGAAGCATACATGCTCAAGAGGGATCACCCGAAATTCAAAGGCAACTGAATTTCGGCAACCGGGGATCGAAGTCGGAATGCCGCGAAACTCACCGAGTCAAAGCGTTTCGCCGTTTGCGGAAGAAGTCTGATGTAGAACAAGTAGCAGAAGCATACATGCTCAAGAGGGATCACCCGAAATTCAAAGGCAACTGAATTTCGGCAACCGGGGCATCGAAGTCGGAATGCCGCGAAACTCACCGAGTCAAAGCGTTTCGCCGTTTGCGGAAGAAGTCTGATGTAGAACAAGTAGCAGAAGCATACATGCTCAAGAGGGATCACCCGAAATTCAAAGGCAACTGAATTTCGGCAACCGGGGCATCGAAGTCGGAATGCCGCGAAACTCACCGAGTCAAAGCGTTTCGCCGTTTGCGGAAGAAGTCTGATGTAGAACAAGTAGCAGAAGCATACATGCTCAAGAGGGATCACCCGAAATTCAAAGGCAACTGAATTTCGGCAACCGGGGCATCGAAGTCGGAATGCCGCGAAACTCACCGAGTCAAAGCGTTTCGCCGTTTGCGGAAGAAGTCTGATGTAGAACAAGTAGCAGAAGCATACATGCTCAAGAGGGATCACCCGAAATTCAAAGGCAACTGAATTTCGGCAACCGGGGCATCGAAGTCGGAATGCCGCGAAACTCACCGAGTCAAAGCGTTTCGCCGTTTGCGGAAGAAGTCTGATGTAGAACAAGTAGCAGAAGCATACATGCTCAAGAGGGATCACCCGAAATTCAAAGGCAACTGAATTTCGGCAACCGGGGCATCGAAGTCGGAATGCCGCGAAACTCACCGAGTCAAAGCGTTTCGCCGTTTGCGGAAGAAGTCTGATGTAGAACAAGTAGCAGAAGCATACATGCTCAAGAGGGATCACCCGAAATTCAAAGGCAACTGAATTTCGGCAACCGGGGCATCGAAGTCGGAATGCCGCGAAACTCACCGAGTCAAAGCGTTTCGCCGTTTGCGGAAGAAGTCTGATGTAGAACAAGTAGCAGAAGCATACATGCTCAAGAGGGATCACCCGAAATTCAAAGGCAACTGAATTTCGGCAACCGGGGCATCGAAGTCGGAATGCCGCGAAACTCACCGAGTCAAAGCGTTTCGCCGTTTGCGGAAGAAGTCTGATGTAGAACAAGTAGCAGAAGCATACATGCTCAAGAGGGATCACCCGAAATTCAAAGGCAACTGAATTTCGGCAACCGGGGCATCGAAGTCGGAATGCCGCGAAACTCACCGAGTCAAAGCGTTTCGCCGTTTGCGGAAGAAGTCTGATGTAGAACAAGTAGCAGAAGCATACATGCTCAAGAGGGATCACCCGAAATTCAAAGGCAACTGAATTTCGGCAACCGGGGCATCGAAGTCGGAATGCCGCGAAACTCACCGAGTCAAAGCGTTTCGCCGTTTGCGGAAGAAGTCTGATGTAGAACAAGTAGCAGAAGCATACATGCTCAAGAGGGATCACCCGAAATTCAAAGGCAACTGAATTTCGGCAACCGGGGCATCGAAGTCGGAATGCCGCGAAACTCACCGAGTCAAAGCGTTTCGCCGTTTGCGGAAGAAGTCTGATGTAGAACAAGTAGCAGAAGCATACATGCTCAAGAGGGATCACCCGAAATTCAAAGGCAACTGAATTTCGGCAACCGGGGCATCGAAGTCGGAATGCCGCGAAACTCACCGAGTCAAAGCGTTTCGCCGTTTGCGGAAGAAGTCTGATGTAGAACAAGTAGCAGAAGCATACATGCTCAAGAGGGATCACCCGAAATTCAAAGGCAACTGAATTTCGGCAACCGGGGCATCGAAGTCGGAATGCCGCGAAACTCACCGAGTCAAAGCGTTTCGCCGTTTGCGGAAGAAGTCTGATGTAGAACAAGTAGCAGAAGCATACATGCTCAAGAGGGATCACCCGAAATTCAAAGGCAACTGAATTTCGGCAACCGGGGCATCGAAGTCGGAATGCCGCGAAACTCACCGAGTCAAAGCGTTTCGCCGTTTGCGGAAGAAGTCTGATGTAGAACAAGTAGCAGAAGCATACATGCTCAAGAGGGATCACCCGAAATTCAAAGGCAACTGAATTTCGGCAACCGGGGCATCGAAGTCGGAATGCCGCGAAACTCACCGAGTCAAAGCGTTTCGCCGTTTGCGGAAGAAGTCTGATGTAGAACAAGTAGCAGAAGCATACATGCTCAAGAGGGATCACCCGAAATTCAAAGGCAACTGAATTTCGGCAACCGGGGCATCGAAGTCGGAATGCCGCGAAACTCACCGAGTCAAAGCGTTTCGCCGTTTGCGGAAGAAGTCTGATGTAGAACAAGTAGCAGAAGCATACATGCTCAAGAGGGATCACCCGAAATTCAAAGGCAACTGAATTTCGGCAACCGGGCATCGAAGTCGGAATGCCGCGAAACTCACCGAGTCAAAGCGTTTCGCCGTTTGCGGAAGAAGTCTGATGTAGAACAAGTAGCAGAAGCATACATGCTCAAGAGGGATCACCCGAAATTCAAAGGCAACTGAATTTCGGCAACCGGGGCATCGAAGTCGGAATGCCGCGAAACTCACCGAGTCAAAGCGTTTCGCCGTTTGCGGAAGAAGTCTGATGTAGAACAAGTAGCAGAAGCATACATGCTCAAGAGGGATCACCCGAAATTCAAAGGCAACTGAATTTCGGCAACCGGGGCATCGAAGTCGGAATGCCGCGAAACTCACCGAGTCAAAGCGTTTCGCCGTTTGCGGAAGAAGTCTGATGTAGAACAAGTAGCAGAAGCATACATGCTCAAGAGGGATCACCCGAAATTCAAAGGCAACTGAATTTCGGCAACCGGGGCATCGAAGTCGGAATGCCGCGAAACTCACCGAGTCAAAGCGTTTCGCCGTTTGCGGAAGAAGTCTGATGTAGAACAAGTAGCAGAAGCATACATGCTCAAGAGGGATCACCCGAAATTCAAAGGCAACTGAATTTCGGCAACCGGGGCATCGAAGTCGGAATGCCGCGAAACTCACCGAGTCAAAGCGTTTCGCCGTTTGCGGAAGAAGTCTGATGTAGAACAAGTAGCAGAAGCATACATGCTCAAGAGGGATCACCCGAAATTCAAAGGCAACTGAATTTCGGCAACCGGGGCATCGAAGTCGGAATGCCGCGAAACTCACCGAGTCAAAGCGTTTCGCCGTTTGCGGAAGAAGTCTGATGTAGAACAAGTAGCAGAAGCATACATGCTCAAGAGGGATCACCCGAAATTCAAAGGCAACTGAATTTCGGCAACCGGGCATCGAAGTCGGAATGCCGCGAAACTCACCGAGTCAAAGCGTTTCGCCGTTTGCGGAAGAAGTCTGATGTAGAACAAGTAGCAGAAGCATACATGCTCAAGAGGGATCACCCGAAATTCAAAGGCAACTGAATTTCGGCAACCGGGGCATCGAAGTCGGAATGCCGCGAAACTCACCGAGTCAAAGCGTTTCGCCGTTTGCGGAAGAAGTCTGATGTAGAACAAGTAGCAGAAGCATACATGCTCAAGAGGGATCACCCGAAATTCAAAGGCAACTGAATTTCGGCAACCGGGGCATCGAAGTCGGAATGCCGCGAAACTCACCGAGTCAAAGCGTTTCGCCGTTTGCGGAAGAAGTCTGATGTAGAACAAGTAGCAGAAGCATACATGCTCAAGAGGGATCACCCGAAATTCAAAGGCAACTGAATTTCGGCAACCGGGGCATCGAAGTCGGAATGCCGCGAAACTCACCGAGTCAAAGCGTTTCGCCGTTTGCGGAAGAAGTCTGATGTAGAACAAGTAGCAGAAGCATACATGCTCAAGAGGGATCACCCGAAATTCAAAGGCAACTGAATTTCGGCAACCGGGGCATCGAAGTCGGAATGCCGCGAAACTCACCGAGTCAAAGCGTTTCGCCGTTTGCGGAAGAAGTCTGATGTAGAACAAGTAGCAGAAGCATACATGCTCAAGAGGGATCACCCGAAATTCAAAGGCAACTGAATTTCGGCAACCGGGGCATCGAAGTCGGAATGCCGCGAAACTCACCGAGTCAAAGCGTTTCGCCGTTTGCGGAAGAAGTCTGATGTAGAACAAGTAGCAGAAGCATACATGCTCAAGAGGGATCACCCGAAATTCAAAGGCAACTGAATTTCGGCAACCGGGGCATCGAAGTCGGAATGCCGCGAAACTCACCGAGTCAAAGCGTTTCGCCGTTTGCGGAAGAAGTCTGATGTAGAACAAGTAGCAGAAGCATACATGCTCAAGAGGGATCACCCGAAATTCAAAGGCAACTGAATTTCGGCAACCGGGGCATCGAAGTCGGAATGCCGCGAAACTCACCGAGTCAAAGCGTTTCGCCGTTTGCGGAAGAAGTCTGATGTAGAACAAGTAGCAGAAGCATACATGCTCAAGAGGGATCACCCGAAATTCAAAGGCAACTGAATTTCGGCAACCGGGGCATCGAAGTCGGAATGCCGCGAAACTCACCGAGTCAAAGCGTTTCGCCGTTTGCGGAAGAAGTCTGATGTAGAACAAGTAGCAGAAGCATACATGCTCAAGAGGGATCACCCGAAATTCAAAGGCAACTGAATTTCGGCAACCGGGCATCGAAGTCGGAATGCCGCGAAACTCACCGAGTCAAAGCGTTTCGCCGTTTGCGGAAGAAGTCTGATGTAGAACAAGTAGCAGAAGCATACATGCTCAAGAGGGATCACCCGAAATTCAAAGGCAACTGAATTTCGGCAACCGGGGCATCGAAGTCGGAATGCCGCGAAACTCACCGAGTCAAAGCGTTTCGCCGTTTGCGGAAGAAGTCTGATGTAGAACAAGTAGCAGAAGCATACATGCTCAAGAGGGATCACCCGAAATTCAAAGGCAACTGAATTTCGGCAACCGGGGCATCGAAGTCGGAATGCCGCGAAACTCACCGAGTCAAAGCGTTTCGCCGTTTGCGGAAGAAGTCTGATGTAGAACAAGTAGCAGAAGCATACATGCTCAAGAGGGATCACCCGAAATTCAAAGGCAACTGAATTTCGGCAACCGGGCATCGAAGTCGGAATGCCGCGAAACTCACCGAGTCAAAGCGTTTCGCCGTTTGCGGAAGAAGTCTGATGTAGAACAAGTAGCAGAAGCATACATGCTCAAGAGGGATCACCCGAAATTCAAAGGCAACTGAATTTCGGCAACCGGGGCATCGAAGTCGGAATGCCGCGAAACTCACCGAGTCAAAGCGTTTCGCCGTTTGCGGAAGAAGTCTGATGTAGAACAAGTAGCAGAAGCATACATGCTCAAGAGGGATCACCCGAAATTCAAAGGCAACTGAATTTCGGCAACCGGGGCATCGAAGTCGGAATGCCGCGAAACTCACCGAGTCAAAGCGTTTCGCCGTTTGCGGAAGAAGTCTGATGTAGAACAAGTAGCAGAAGCATACATGCTCAAGAGGGATCACCCGAAATTCAAAGGCAACTGAATTTCGGCAACCGGGGCATCGAAGTCGGAATGCCGCGAAACTCACCGAGTCAAAGCGTTTCGCCGTTTGCGGAAGAAGTCTGATGTAGAACAAGTAGCAGAAGCATACATGCTCAAGAGGGATCACCCGAAATTCAAAGGCAACTGAATTTCGGCAACCGGGGCATCGAAGTCGGAATGCCGCGAAACTCACCGAGTCAAAGCGTTTCGCCGTTTGCGGAAGAAGTCTGATGTAGAACAAGTAGCAGAAGCATACATGCTCAAGAGGGATCACCCGAAATTCAAAGGCAACTGAATTTCGGCAACCGGGGCATCGAAGTCGGAATGCCGCGAAACTCACCGAGTCAAAGCGTTTCGCCGTTTGCGGAAGAAGTCTGATGTAGAACAAGTAGCAGAAGCATACATGCTCAAGAGGGATCACCCGAAATTCAAAGGCAACTGAATTTCGGCAACCGGGGCATCGAAGTCGGAATGCCGCGAAACTCACCGAGTCAAAGCGTTTCGCCGTTTGCGGAAGAAGTCTGATGTAGAACAAGTAGCAGAAGCATACATGCTCAAGAGGGATCACCCGAAATTCAAAGGCAACTGAATTTCGGCAACCGGGGCATCGAAGTCGGAATGCCGCGAAACTCACCGAGTCAAAGCGTTTCGCCGTTTGCGGAAGAAGTCTGATGTAGAACAAGTAGCAGAAGCATACATGCTCAAGAGGGATCACCCGAAATTCAAAGGCAACTGAATTTCGGCAACCGGGGCATCGAAGTCGGAATGCCGCGAAACTCACCGAGTCAAAGCGTTTCGCCGTTTGCGGAAGAAGTCTGATGTAGAACAAGTAGCAGAAGCATACATGCTCAAGAGGGATCACCCGAAATTCAAAGGCAACTGAATTTCGGCAACCGGGCATCGAAGTCGGAATGCCGCGAAACTCACCGAGTCAAAGCGTTTCGCCGTTTGCGGAAGAAGTCTGATGTAGAACAAGTAGCAGAAGCATACATGCTCAAGAGGGATCACCCGAAATTCAAAGGCAACTGAATTTCGGCAACCGGGGCATCGAAGTCGGAATGCCGCGAAACTCACCGAGTCAAAGCGTTTCGCCGTTTGCGGAAGAAGTCTGATGTAGAACAAGTAGCAGAAGCATACATGCTCAAGAGGGATCACCCGAAATTCAAAGGCAACTGAATTTCGGCAACCGGGGCATCGAAGTCGGAATGCCGCGAAACTCACCGAGTCAAAGCGTTTCGCCGTTTGCGGAAGAAGTCTGATGTAGAACAAGTAGCAGAAGCATACATGCTCAAGAGGGATCACCCGAAATTCAAAGGCAACTGAATTTCGGCAACCGGGGCATCGAAGTCGGAATGCCGCGAAACTCACCGAGTCAAAGCGTTTCGCCGTTTGCGGAAGAAGTCTGATGTAGAACAAGTAGCAGAAGCATACATGCTCAAGAGGGATCACCCGAAATTCAAAGGCAACTGAATTTCGGCAACCGGGGCATCGAAGTCGGAATGCCGCGAAACTCACCGAGTCAAAGCGTTTCGCCGTTTGCGGAAGAAGTCTGATGTAGAACAAGTAGCAGAAGCATACATGCTCAAGAGGGATCACCCGAAATTCAAAGGCAACTGAATTTCGGCAACCGGGGCATCGAAGTCGGAATGCCGCGAAACTCACCGAGTCAAAGCGTTTCGCCGTTTGCGGAAGAAGTCTGATGTAGAACAAGTAGCAGAAGCATACATGCTCAAGAGGGATCACCCGAAATTCAAAGGCAACTGAATTTCGGCAACCGGGGCATCGAAGTCGGAATGCCGCGAAACTCACCGAGTCAAAGCGTTTCGCCGTTTGCGGAAGAAGTCTGATGTAGAACAAGTAGCAGAAGCATACATGCTCAAGAGGGATCACCCGAAATTCAAAGGCAACTGAATTTCGGCAACCGGGGCATCGAAGTCGGAATGCCGCGAAACTCACCGAGTCAAAGCGTTTCGCCGTTTGCGGAAGAAGTCTGATGTAGAACAAGTAGCAGAAGCATACATGCTCAAGAGGGATCACCCGAAATTCAAAGGCAACTGAATTTCGGCAACCGGGGCATCGAAGTCGGAATGCCGCGAAACTCACCGAGTCAAAGCGTTTCGCCGTTTGCGGAAGAAGTCTGATGTAGAACAAGTAGCAGAAGCATACATGCTCAAGAGGGATCACCCGAAATTCAAAGGCAACTGAATTTCGGCAACCGGGGCATCGAAGTCGGAATGCCGCGAAACTCACCGAGTCAAAGCGTTTCGCCGTTTGCGGAAGAAGTCTGATGTAGAACAAGTAGCAGAAGCATACATGCTCAAGAGGGATCACCCGAAATTCAAAGGCAACTGAATTTCGGCAACCGGGGCATCGAAGTCGGAATGCCGCGAAACTCACCGAGTCAAAGCGTTTCGCCGTTTGCGGAAGAAGTCTGATGTAGAACAAGTAGCAGAAGCATACATGCTCAAGAGGGATCACCCGAAATTCAAAGGCAACTGAATTTCGGCAACCGGGGCATCGAAGTCGGAATGCCGCGAAACTCACCGAGTCAAAGCGTTTCGCCGTTTGCGGAAGAAGTCTGATGTAGAACAAGTAGCAGAAGCATACATGCTCAAGAGGGATCACCCGAAATTCAAAGGCAACTGAATTTCGGCAACCGGGGCATCGAAGTCGGAATGCCGCGAAACTCACCGAGTCAAAGCGTTTCGCCGTTTGCGGAAGAAGTCTGATGTAGAACAAGTAGCAGAAGCATACATGCTCAAGAGGGATCACCCGAAATTCAAAGGCAACTGAATTTCGGCAACCGGGGCATCGAAGTCGGAATGCCGCGAAACTCACCGAGTCAAAGCGTTTCGCCGTTTGCGGAAGAAGTCTGATGTAGAACAAGTAGCAGAAGCATACATGCTCAAGAGGGATCACCCGAAATTCAAAGGCAACTGAATTTCGGCAACCGGGGCATCGAAGTCGGAATGCCGCGAAACTCACCGAGTCAAAGCGTTTCGCCGTTTGCGGAAGAAGTCTGATGTAGAACAAGTAGCAGAAGCATACATGCTCAAGAGGGATCACCCGAAATTCAAAGGCAACTGAATTTCGGCAACCGGGGCATCGAAGTCGGAATGCCGCGAAACTCACCGAGTCAAAGCGTTTCGCCGTTTGCGGAAGAAGTCTGATGTAGAACAAGTAGCAGAAGCATACATGCTCAAGAGGGATCACCCGAAATTCAAAGGCAACTGAATTTCGGCAACCGGGGCATCGAAGTCGGAATGCCGCGAAACTCACCGAGTCAAAGCGTTTCGCCGTTTGCGGAAGAAGTCTGATGTAGAACAAGTAGCAGAAGCATACATGCTCAAGAGGGATCACCCGAAATTCAAAGGCAACTGAATTTCGGCAACCGGGGCATCGAAGTCGGAATGCCGCGAAACTCACCGAGTCAAAGCGTTTCGCCGTTTGCGGAAGAAGTCTGATGTAGAACAAGTAGCAGAAGCATACATGCTCAAGAGGGATCACCCGAAATTCAAAGGCAACTGAATTTCGGCAACCGGGGCATCGAAGTCGGAATGCCGCGAAACTCACCGAGTCAAAGCGTTTCGCCGTTTGCGGAAGAAGTCTGATGTAGAACAAGTAGCAGAAGCATACATGCTCAAGAGGGATCACCCGAAATTCAAAGGCAACTGAATTTCGGCAACCGGGGCATCGAAGTCGGAATGCCGCGAAACTCACCGAGTCAAAGCGTTTCGCCGTTTGCGGAAGAAGTCTGATGTAGAACAAGTAGCAGAAGCATACATGCTCAAGAGGGATCACCCGAAATTCAAAGGCAACTGAATTTCGGCAACCGGGGCATCGAAGTCGGAATGCCGCGAAACTCACCGAGTCAAAGCGTTTCGCCGTTTGCGGAAGAAGTCTGATGTAGAACAAGTAGCAGAAGCATACATGCTCAAGAGGGATCACCCGAAATTCAAAGGCAACTGAATTTCGGCAACCGGGGCATCGAAGTCGGAATGCCGCGAAACTCACCGAGTCAAAGCGTTTCGCCGTTTGCGGAAGAAGTCTGATGTAGAACAAGTAGCAGAAGCATACATGCTCAAGAGGGATCACCCGAAATTCAAAGGCAACTGAATTTCGGCAACCGGGCATCGAAGTCGGAATGCCGCGAAACTCACCGAGTCAAAGCGTTTCGCCGTTTGCGGAAGAAGTCTGATGTAGAACAAGTAGCAGAAGCATACATGCTCAAGAGGGATCACCCGAAATTCAAAGGCAACTGAATTTCGGCAACCGGGGCATCGAAGTCGGAATGCCGCGAAACTCACCGAGTCAAAGCGTTTCGCCGTTTGCGGAAGAAGTCTGATGTAGAACAAGTAGCAGAAGCATACATGCTCAAGAGGGATCACCCGAAATTCAAAGGCAACTGAATTTCGGCAACCGGGGCATCGAAGTCGGAATGCCGCGAAACTCACCGAGTCAAAGCGTTTCGCCGTTTGCGGAAGAAGTCTGATGTAGAACAAGTAGCAGAAGCATACATGCTCAAGAGGGATCACCCGAAATTCAAAGGCAACTGAATTTCGGCAACCGGGGCATCGAAGTCGGAATGCCGCGAAACTCACCGAGTCAAAGCGTTTCGCCGTTTGCGGAAGAAGTCTGATGTAGAACAAGTAGCAGAAGCATACATGCTCAAGAGGGATCACCCGAAATTCAAAGGCAACTGAATTTCGGCAACCGGGGCATCGAAGTCGGAATGCCGCGAAACTCACCGAGTCAAAGCGTTTCGCCGTTTGCGGAAGAAGTCTGATGTAGAACAAGTAGCAGAAGCATACATGCTCAAGAGGGATCACCCGAAATTCAAAGGCAACTGAATTTCGGCAACCGGGGCATCGAAGTCGGAATGCCGCGAAACTCACCGAGTCAAAGCGTTTCGCCGTTTGCGGAAGAAGTCTGATGTAGAACAAGTAGCAGAAGCATACATGCTCAAGAGGGATCACCCGAAATTCAAAGGCAACTGAATTTCGGCAACCGGGGCATCGAAGTCGGAATGCCGCGAAACTCACCGAGTCAAAGCGTTTCGCCGTTTGCGGAAGAAGTCTGATGTAGAACAAGTAGCAGAAGCATACATGCTCAAGAGGGATCACCCGAAATTCAAAGGCAACTGAATTTCGGCAACCGGGGCATCGAAGTCGGAATGCCGCGAAACTCACCGAGTCAAAGCGTTTCGCCGTTTGCGGAAGAAGTCTGATGTAGAACAAGTAGCAGAAGCATACATGCTCAAGAGGGATCACCCGAAATTCAAAGGCAACTGAATTTCGGCAACCGGGGCATCGAAGTCGGAATGCCGCGAAACTCACCGAGTCAAAGCGTTTCGCCGTTTGCGGAAGAAGTCTGATGTAGAACAAGTAGCAGAAGCATACATGCTCAAGAGGGATCACCCGAAATTCAAAGGCAACTGAATTTCGGCAACCGGGGCATCGAAGTCGGAATGCCGCGAAACTCACCGAGTCAAAGCGTTTCGCCGTTTGCGGAAGAAGTCTGATGTAGAACAAGTAGCAGAAGCATACATGCTCAAGAGGGATCACCCGAAATTCAAAGGCAACTGAATTTCGGCAACCGGGCATCGAAGTCGGAATGCCGCGAAACTCACCGAGTCAAAGCGTTTCGCCGTTTGCGGAAGAAGTCTGATGTAGAACAAGTAGCAGAAGCATACATGCTCAAGAGGGATCACCCGAAATTCAAAGGCAACTGAATTTCGGCAACCGGGGCATCGAAGTCGGAATGCCGCGAAACTCACCGAGTCAAAGCGTTTCGCCGTTTGCGGAAGAAGTCTGATGTAGAACAAGTAGCAGAAGCATACATGCTCAAGAGGGATCACCCGAAATTCAAAGGCAACTGAATTTCGGCAACCGGGGCATCGAAGTCGGAATGCCGCGAAACTCACCGAGTCAAAGCGTTTCGCCGTTTGCGGAAGAAGTCTGATGTAGAACAAGTAGCAGAAGCATACATGCTCAAGAGGGATCACCCGAAATTCAAAGGCAACTGAATTTCGGCAACCGGGGCATCGAAGTCGGAATGCCGCGAAACTCACCGAGTCAAAGCGTTTCGCCGTTTGCGGAAGAAGTCTGATGTAGAACAAGTAGCAGAAGCATACATGCTCAAGAGGGATCACCCGAAATTCAAAGGCAACTGAATTTCGGCAACCGGGGCATCGAAGTCGGAATGCCGCGAAACTCACCGAGTCAAAGCGTTTCGCCGTTTGCGGAAGAAGTCTGATGTAGAACAAGTAGCAGAAGCATACATGCTCAAGAGGGATCACCCGAAATTCAAAGGCAACTGAATTTCGGCAACCGGGGCATCGAAGTCGGAATGCCGCGAAACTCACCGAGTCAAAGCGTTTCGCCGTTTGCGGAAGAAGTCTGATGTAGAACAAGTAGCAGAAGCATACATGCTCAAGAGGGATCACCCGAAATTCAAAGGCAACTGAATTTCGGCAACCGGGGCATCGAAGTCGGAATGCCGCGAAACTCACCGAGTCAAAGCGTTTCGCCGTTTGCGGAAGAAGTCTGATGTAGAACAAGTAGCAGAAGCATACATGCTCAAGAGGGATCACCCGAAATTCAAAGGCAACTGAATTTCGGCAACCGGGGCATCGAAGTCGGAATGCCGCGAAACTCACCGAGTCAAAGCGTTTCGCCGTTTGCGGAAGAAGTCTGATGTAGAACAAGTAGCAGAAGCATACATGCTCAAGAGGGATCACCCGAAATTCAAAGGCAACTGAATTTCGGCAACCGGGGCATCGAAGTCGGAATGCCGCGAAACTCACCGAGTCAAAGCGTTTCGCCGTTTGCGGAAGAAGTCTGATGTAGAACAAGTAGCAGAAGCATACATGCTCAAGAGGGATCACCCGAAATTCAAAGGCAACTGAATTTCGGCAACCGGGGCATCGAAGTCGGAATGCCGCGAAACTCACCGAGTCAAAGCGTTTCGCCGTTTGCGGAAGAAGTCTGATGTAGAACAAGTAGCAGAAGCATACATGCTCAAGAGGGATCACCCGAAATTCAAAGGCAACTGAATTTCGGCAACCGGGGCATCGAAGTCGGAATGCCGCGAAACTCACCGAGTCAAAGCGTTTCGCCGTTTGCGGAAGAAGTCTGATGTAGAACAAGTAGCAGAAGCATACATGCTCAAGAGGGATCACCCGAAATTCAAAGGCAACTGAATTTCGGCAACCGGGGCATCGAAGTCGGAATGCCGCGAAACTCACCGAGTCAAAGCGTTTCGCCGTTTGCGGAAGAAGTCTGATGTAGAACAAGTAGCAGAAGCATACATGCTCAAGAGGGATCACCCGAAATTCAAAGGCAACTGAATTTCGGCAACCGGGGCATCGAAGTCGGAATGCCGCGAAACTCACCGAGTCAAAGCGTTTCGCCGTTTGCGGAAGAAGTCTGATGTAGAACAAGTAGCAGAAGCATACATGCTCAAGAGGGATCACCCGAAATTCAAAGGCAACTGAATTTCGGCAACCGGGGCATCGAAGTCGGAATGCCGCGAAACTCACCGAGTCAAAGCGTTTCGCCGTTTGCGGAAGAAGTCTGATGTAGAACAAGTAGCAGAAGCATACATGCTCAAGAGGGATCACCCGAAATTCAAAGGCAACTGAATTTCGGCAACCGGGGCATCGAAGTCGGAATGCCGCGAAACTCACCGAGTCAAAGCGTTTCGCCGTTTGCGGAAGAAGTCTGATGTAGAACAAGTAGCAGAAGCATACATGCTCAAGAGGGATCACCCGAAATTCAAAGGCAACTGAATTTCGGCAACCGGGGCATCGAAGTCGGAATGCCGCGAAACTCACCGAGTCAAAGCGTTTCGCCGTTTGCGGAAGAAGTCTGATGTAGAACAAGTAGCAGAAGCATACATGCTCAAGAGGGATCACCCGAAATTCAAAGGCAACTGAATTTCGGCAACCGGGCATCGAAGTCGGAATGCCGCGAAACTCACCGAGTCAAAGCGTTTCGCCGTTTGCGGAAGAAGTCTGATGTAGAACAAGTAGCAGAAGCATACATGCTCAAGAGGGATCACCCGAAATTCAAAGGCAACTGAATTTCGGCAACCGGGGCATCGAAGTCGGAATGCCGCGAAACTCACCGAGTCAAAGCGTTTCGCCGTTTGCGGAAGAAGTCTGATGTAGAACAAGTAGCAGAAGCATACATGCTCAAGAGGGATCACCCGAAATTCAAAGGCAACTGAATTTCGGCAACCGGGGCATCGAAGTCGGAATGCCGCGAAACTCACCGAGTCAAAGCGTTTCGCCGTTTGCGGAAGAAGTCTGATGTAGAACAAGTAGCAGAAGCATACATGCTCAAGAGGGATCACCCGAAATTCAAAGGCAACTGAATTTCGGCAACCGGGGCATCGAAGTCGGAATGCCGCGAAACTCACCGAGTCAAAGCGTTTCGCCGTTTGCGGAAGAAGTCTGATGTAGAACAAGTAGCAGAAGCATACATGCTCAAGAGGGATCACCCGAAATTCAAAGGCAACTGAATTTCGGCAACCGGGGCATCGAAGTCGGAATGCCGCGAAACTCACCGAGTCAAAGCGTTTCGCCGTTTGCGGAAGAAGTCTGATGTAGAACAAGTAGCAGAAGCATACATGCTCAAGAGGGATCACCCGAAATTCAAAGGCAACTGAATTTCGGCAACCGGGGCATCGAAGTCGGAATGCCGCGAAACTCACCGAGTCAAAGCGTTTCGCCGTTTGCGGAAGAAGTCTGATGTAGAACAAGTAGCAGAAGCATACATGCTCAAGAGGGATCACCCGAAATTCAAAGGCAACTGAATTTCGGCAACCGGGGCATCGAAGTCGGAATGCCGCGAAACTCACCGAGTCAAAGCGTTTCGCCGTTTGCGGAAGAAGTCTGATGTAGAACAAGTAGCAGAAGCATACATGCTCAAGAGGGATCACCCGAAATTCAAAGGCAACTGAATTTCGGCAACCGGGGCATCGAAGTCGGAATGCCGCGAAACTCACCGAGTCAAAGCGTTTCGCCGTTTGCGGAAGAAGTCTGATGTAGAACAAGTAGCAGAAGCATACATGCTCAAGAGGGATCACCCGAAATTCAAAGGCAACTGAATTTCGGCAACCGGGGCATCGAAGTCGGAATGCCGCGAAACTCACCGAGTCAAAGCGTTTCGCCGTTTGCGGAAGAAGTCTGATGTAGAACAAGTAGCAGAAGCATACATGCTCAAGAGGGATCACCCGAAATTCAAAGGCAACTGAATTTCGGCAACCGGGGCATCGAAGTCGGAATGCCGCGAAACTCACCGAGTCAAAGCGTTTCGCCGTTTGCGGAAGAAGTCTGATGTAGAACAAGTAGCAGAAGCATACATGCTCAAGAGGGATCACCCGAAATTCAAAGGCAACTGAATTTCGGCAACCGGGGCATCGAAGTCGGAATGCCGCGAAACTCACCGAGTCAAAGCGTTTCGCCGTTTGCGGAAGAAGTCTGATGTAGAACAAGTAGCAGAAGCATACATGCTCAAGAGGGATCACCCGAAATTCAAAGGCAACTGAATTTCGGCAACCGGGGCATCGAAGTCGGAATGCCGCGAAACTCACCGAGTCAAAGCGTTTCGCCGTTTGCGGAAGAAGTCTGATGTAGAACAAGTAGCAGAAGCATACATGCTCAAGAGGGATCACCCGAAATTCAAAGGCAACTGAATTTCGGCAACCGGGGCATCGAAGTCGGAATGCCGCGAAACTCACCGAGTCAAAGCGTTTCGCCGTTTGCGGAAGAAGTCTGATGTAGAACAAGTAGCAGAAGCATACATGCTCAAGAGGGATCACCCGAAATTCAAAGGCAACTGAATTTCGGCAACCGGGGCATCGAAGTCGGAATGCCGCGAAACTCACCGAGTCAAAGCGTTTCGCCGTTTGCGGAAGAAGTCTGATGTAGAACAAGTAGCAGAAGCATACATGCTCAAGAGGGATCACCCGAAATTCAAAGGCAACTGAATTTCGGCAACCGGGGCATCGAAGTCGGAATGCCGCGAAACTCACCGAGTCAAAGCGTTTCGCCGTTTGCGGAAGAAGTCTGATGTAGAACAAGTAGCAGAAGCATACATGCTCAAGAGGGATCACCCGAAATTCAAAGGCAACTGAATTTCGGCAACCGGGCATCGAAGTCGGAATGCCGCGAAACTCACCGAGTCAAAGCGTTTCGCCGTTTGCGGAAGAAGTCTGATGTAGAACAAGTAGCAGAAGCATACATGCTCAAGAGGGATCACCCGAAATTCAAAGGCAACTGAATTTCGGCAACCGGGGCATCGAAGTCGGAATGCCGCGAAACTCACCGAGTCAAAGCGTTTCGCCGTTTGCGGAAGAAGTCTGATGTAGAACAAGTAGCAGAAGCATACATGCTCAAGAGGGATCACCCGAAATTCAAAGGCAACTGAATTTCGGCAACCGGGGCATCGAAGTCGGAATGCCGCGAAACTCACCGAGTCAAAGCGTTTCGCCGTTTGCGGAAGAAGTCTGATGTAGAACAAGTAGCAGAAGCATACATGCTCAAGAGGGATCACCCGAAATTCAAAGGCAACTGAATTTCGGCAACCGGGGCATCGAAGTCGGAATGCCGCGAAACTCACCGAGTCAAAGCGTTTCGCCGTTTGCGGAAGAAGTCTGATGTAGAACAAGTAGCAGAAGCATACATGCTCAAGAGGGATCACCCGAAATTCAAAGGCAACTGAATTTCGGCAACCGGGGCATCGAAGTCGGAATGCCGCGAAACTCACCGAGTCAAAGCGTTTCGCCGTTTGCGGAAGAAGTCTGATGTAGAACAAGTAGCAGAAGCATACATGCTCAAGAGGGATCACCCGAAATTCAAAGGCAACTGAATTTCGGCAACCGGGGCATCGAAGTCGGAATGCCGCGAAACTCACCGAGTCAAAGCGTTTCGCCGTTTGCGGAAGAAGTCTGATGTAGAACAAGTAGCAGAAGCATACATGCTCAAGAGGGATCACCCGAAATTCAAAGGCAACTGAATTTCGGCAACCGGGGCATCGAAGTCGGAATGCCGCGAAACTCACCGAGTCAAAGCGTTTCGCCGTTTGCGGAAGAAGTCTGATGTAGAACAAGTAGCAGAAGCATACATGCTCAAGAGGGATCACCCGAAATTCAAAGGCAACTGAATTTCGGCAACCGGGGCATCGAAGTCGGAATGCCGCGAAACTCACCGAGTCAAAGCGTTTCGCCGTTTGCGGAAGAAGTCTGATGTAGAACAAGTAGCAGAAGCATACATGCTCAAGAGGGATCACCCGAAATTCAAAGGCAACTGAATTTCGGCAACCGGGGCATCGAAGTCGGAATGCCGCGAAACTCACCGAGTCAAAGCGTTTCGCCGTTTGCGGAAGAAGTCTGATGTAGAACAAGTAGCAGAAGCATACATGCTCAAGAGGGATCACCCGAAATTCAAAGGCAACTGAATTTCGGCAACCGGGGCATCGAAGTCGGAATGCCGCGAAACTCACCGAGTCAAAGCGTTTCGCCGTTTGCGGAAGAAGTCTGATGTAGAACAAGTAGCAGAAGCATACATGCTCAAGAGGGATCACCCGAAATTCAAAGGCAACTGAATTTCGGCAACCGGGGCATCGAAGTCGGAATGCCGCGAAACTCACCGAGTCAAAGCGTTTCGCCGTTTGCGGAAGAAGTCTGATGTAGAACAAGTAGCAGAAGCATACATGCTCAAGAGGGATCACCCGAAATTCAAAGGCAACTGAATTTCGGCAACCGGGGCATCGAAGTCGGAATGCCGCGAAACTCACCGAGTCAAAGCGTTTCGCCGTTTGCGGAAGAAGTCTGATGTAGAACAAGTAGCAGAAGCATACATGCTCAAGAGGGATCACCCGAAATTCAAAGGCAACTGAATTTCGGCAACCGGGGCATCGAAGTCGGAATGCCGCGAAACTCACCGAGTCAAAGCGTTTCGCCGTTTGCGGAAGAAGTCTGATGTAGAACAAGTAGCAGAAGCATACATGCTCAAGAGGGATCACCCGAAATTCAAAGGCAACTGAATTTCGGCAACCGGGGCATCGAAGTCGGAATGCCGCGAAACTCACCGAGTCAAAGCGTTTCGCCGTTTGCGGAAGAAGTCTGATGTAGAACAAGTAGCAGAAGCATACATGCTCAAGAGGGATCACCCGAAATTCAAAGGCAACTGAATTTCGGCAACCGGGGCATCGAAGTCGGAATGCCGCGAAACTCACCGAGTCAAAGCGTTTCGCCGTTTGCGGAAGAAGTCTGATGTAGAACAAGTAGCAGAAGCATACATGCTCAAGAGGGATCACCCGAAATTCAAAGGCAACTGAATTTCGGCAACCGGGGCATCGAAGTCGGAATGCCGCGAAACTCACCGAGTCAAAGCGTTTCGCCGTTTGCGGAAGAAGTCTGATGTAGAACAAGTAGCAGAAGCATACATGCTCAAGAGGGATCACCCGAAATTCAAAGGCAACTGAATTTCGGCAACCGGGGCATCGAAGTCGGAATGCCGCGAAACTCACCGAGTCAAAGCGTTTCGCCGTTTGCGGAAGAAGTCTGATGTAGAACAAGTAGCAGAAGCATACATGCTCAAGAGGGATCACCCGAAATTCAAAGGCAACTGAATTTCGGCAACCGGGGCATCGAAGTCGGAATGCCGCGAAACTCACCGAGTCAAAGCGTTTCGCCGTTTGCGGAAGAAGTCTGATGTAGAACAAGTAGCAGAAGCATACATGCTCAAGAGGGATCACCCGAAATTCAAAGGCAACTGAATTTCGGCAACCGGGGCATCGAAGTCGGAATGCCGCGAAACTCACCGAGTCAAAGCGTTTCGCCGTTTGCGGAAGAAGTCTGATGTAGAACAAGTAGCAGAAGCATACATGCTCAAGAGGGATCACCCGAAATTCAAAGGCAACTGAATTTCGGCAACCGGGGCATCGAAGTCGGAATGCCGCGAAACTCACCGAGTCAAAGCGTTTCGCCGTTTGCGGAAGAAGTCTGATGTAGAACAAGTAGCAGAAGCATACATGCTCAAGAGGGATCACCCGAAATTCAAAGGCAACTGAATTTCGGCAACCGGGGCATCGAAGTCGGAATGCCGCGAAACTCACCGAGTCAAAGCGTTTCGCCGTTTGCGGAAGAAGTCTGATGTAGAACAAGTAGCAGAAGCATACATGCTCAAGAGGGATCACCCGAAATTCAAAGGCAACTGAATTTCGGCAACCGGGGCATCGAAGTCGGAATGCCGCGAAACTCACCGAGTCAAAGCGTTTCGCCGTTTGCGGAAGAAGTCTGATGTAGAACAAGTAGCAGAAGCATACATGCTCAAGAGGGATCACCCGAAATTCAAAGGCAACTGAATTTCGGCAACCGGGGCATCGAAGTCGGAATGCCGCGAAACTCACCGAGTCAAAGCGTTTCGCCGTTTGCGGAAGAAGTCTGATGTAGAACAAGTAGCAGAAGCATACATGCTCAAGAGGGATCACCCGAAATTCAAAGGCAACTGAATTTCGGCAACCGGGGCATCGAAGTCGGAATGCCGCGAAACTCACCGAGTCAAAGCGTTTCGCCGTTTGCGGAAGAAGTCTGATGTAGAACAAGTAGCAGAAGCATACATGCTCAAGAGGGATCACCCGAAATTCAAAGGCAACTGAATTTCGGCAACCGGGGCATCGAAGTCGGAATGCCGCGAAACTCACCGAGTCAAAGCGTTTCGCCGTTTGCGGAAGAAGTCTGATGTAGAACAAGTAGCAGAAGCATACATGCTCAAGAGGGATCACCCGAAATTCAAAGGCAACTGAATTTCGGCAACCGGGGCATCGAAGTCGGAATGCCGCGAAACTCACCGAGTCAAAGCGTTTCGCCGTTTGCGGAAGAAGTCTGATGTAGAACAAGTAGCAGAAGCATACATGCTCAAGAGGGATCACCCGAAATTCAAAGGCAACTGAATTTCGGCAACCGGGGCATCGAAGTCGGAATGCCGCGAAACTCACCGAGTCAAAGCGTTTCGCCGTTTGCGGAAGAAGTCTGATGTAGAACAAGTAGCAGAAGCATACATGCTCAAGAGGGATCACCCGAAATTCAAAGGCAACTGAATTTCGGCAACCGGGGCATCGAAGTCGGAATGCCGCGAAACTCACCGAGTCAAAGCGTTTCGCCGTTTGCGGAAGAAGTCTGATGTAGAACAAGTAGCAGAAGCATACATGCTCAAGAGGGATCACCCGAAATTCAAAGGCAACTGAATTTCGGCAACCGGGGCATCGAAGTCGGAATGCCGCGAAACTCACCGAGTCAAAGCGTTTCGCCGTTTGCGGAAGAAGTCTGATGTAGAACAAGTAGCAGAAGCATACATGCTCAAGAGGGATCACCCGAAATTCAAAGGCAACTGAATTTCGGCAACCGGGGCATCGAAGTCGGAATGCCGCGAAACTCACCGAGTCAAAGCGTTTCGCCGTTTGCGGAAGAAGTCTGATGTAGAACAAGTAGCAGAAGCATACATGCTCAAGAGGGATCACCCGAAATTCAAAGGCAACTGAATTTCGGCAACCGGGGCATCGAAGTCGGAATGCCGCGAAACTCACCGAGTCAAAGCGTTTCGCCGTTTGCGGAAGAAGTCTGATGTAGAACAAGTAGCAGAAGCATACATGCTCAAGAGGGATCACCCGAAATTCAAAGGCAACTGAATTTCGGCAACCGGGGCATCGAAGTCGGAATGCCGCGAAACTCACCGAGTCAAAGCGTTTCGCCGTTTGCGGAAGAAGTCTGATGTAGAACAAGTAGCAGAAGCATACATGCTCAAGAGGGATCACCCGAAATTCAAAGGCAACTGAATTTCGGCAACCGGGGCATCGAAGTCGGAATGCCGCGAAACTCACCGAGTCAAAGCGTTTCGCCGTTTGCGGAAGAAGTCTGATGTAGAACAAGTAGCAGAAGCATACATGCTCAAGAGGGATCACCCGAAATTCAAAGGCAACTGAATTTCGGCAACCGGGGCATCGAAGTCGGAATGCCGCGAAACTCACCGAGTCAAAGCGTTTCGCCGTTTGCGGAAGAAGTCTGATGTAGAACAAGTAGCAGAAGCATACATGCTCAAGAGGGATCACCCGAAATTCAAAGGCAACTGAATTTCGGCAACCGGGGCATCGAAGTCGGAATGCCGCGAAACTCACCGAGTCAAAGCGTTTCGCCGTTTGCGGAAGAAGTCTGATGTAGAACAAGTAGCAGAAGCATACATGCTCAAGAGGGATCACCCGAAATTCAAAGGCAACTGAATTTCGGCAACCGGGGCATCGAAGTCGGAATGCCGCGAAACTCACCGAGTCAAAGCGTTTCGCCGTTTGCGGAAGAAGTCTGATGTAGAACAAGTAGCAGAAGCATACATGCTCAAGAGGGATCACCCGAAATTCAAAGGCAACTGAATTTCGGCAACCGGGGCATCGAAGTCGGAATGCCGCGAAACTCACCGAGTCAAAGCGTTTCGCCGTTTGCGGAAGAAGTCTGATGTAGAACAAGTAGCAGAAGCATACATGCTCAAGAGGGATCACCCGAAATTCAAAGGCAACTGAATTTCGGCAACCGGGGCATCGAAGTCGGAATGCCGCGAAACTCACCGAGTCAAAGCGTTTCGCCGTTTGCGGAAGAAGTCTGATGTAGAACAAGTAGCAGAAGCATACATGCTCAAGAGGGATCACCCGAAATTCAAAGGCAACTGAATTTCGGCAACCGGGGCATCGAAGTCGGAATGCCGCGAAACTCACCGAGTCAAAGCGTTTCGCCGTTTGCGGAAGAAGTCTGATGTAGAACAAGTAGCAGAAGCATACATGCTCAAGAGGGATCACCCGAAATTCAAAGGCAACTGAATTTCGGCAACCGGGGCATCGAAGTCGGAATGCCGCGAAACTCACCGAGTCAAAGCGTTTCGCCGTTTGCGGAAGAAGTCTGATGTAGAACAAGTAGCAGAAGCATACATGCTCAAGAGGGATCACCCGAAATTCAAAGGCAACTGAATTTCGGCAACCGGGGCATCGAAGTCGGAATGCCGCGAAACTCACCGAGTCAAAGCGTTTCGCCGTTTGCGGAAGAAGTCTGATGTAGAACAAGTAGCAGAAGCATACATGCTCAAGAGGGATCACCCGAAATTCAAAGGCAACTGAATTTCGGCAACCGGGGCATCGAAGTCGGAATGCCGCGAAACTCACCGAGTCAAAGCGTTTCGCCGTTTGCGGAAGAAGTCTGATGTAGAACAAGTAGCAGAAGCATACATGCTCAAGAGGGATCACCCGAAATTCAAAGGCAACTGAATTTCGGCAACCGGGGCATCGAAGTCGGAATGCCGCGAAACTCACCGAGTCAAAGCGTTTCGCCGTTTGCGGAAGAAGTCTGATGTAGAACAAGTAGCAGAAGCATACATGCTCAAGAGGGATCACCCGAAATTCAAAGGCAACTGAATTTCGGCAACCGGGGCATCGAAGTCGGAATGCCGCGAAACTCACCGAGTCAAAGCGTTTCGCCGTTTGCGGAAGAAGTCTGATGTAGAACAAGTAGCAGAAGCATACATGCTCAAGAGGGATCACCCGAAATTCAAAGGCAACTGAATTTCGGCAACCGGGGCATCGAAGTCGGAATGCCGCGAAACTCACCGAGTCAAAGCGTTTCGCCGTTTGCGGAAGAAGTCTGATGTAGAACAAGTAGCAGAAGCATACATGCTCAAGAGGGATCACCCGAAATTCAAAGGCAACTGAATTTCGGCAACCGGGGCATCGAAGTCGGAATGCCGCGAAACTCACCGAGTCAAAGCGTTTCGCCGTTTGCGGAAGAAGTCTGATGTAGAACAAGTAGCAGAAGCATACATGCTCAAGAGGGATCACCCGAAATTCAAAGGCAACTGAATTTCGGCAACCGGGGCATCGAAGTCGGAATGCCGCGAAACTCACCGAGTCAAAGCGTTTCGCCGTTTGCGGAAGAAGTCTGATGTAGAACAAGTAGCAGAAGCATACATGCTCAAGAGGGATCACCCGAAATTCAAAGGCAACTGAATTTCGGCAACCGGGGCATCGAAGTCGGAATGCCGCGAAACTCACCGAGTCAAAGCGTTTCGCCGTTTGCGGAAGAAGTCTGATGTAGAACAAGTAGCAGAAGCATACATGCTCAAGAGGGATCACCCGAAATTCAAAGGCAACTGAATTTCGGCAACCGGGGCATCGAAGTCGGAATGCCGCGAAACTCACCGAGTCAAAGCGTTTCGCCGTTTGCGGAAGAAGTCTGATGTAGAACAAGTAGCAGAAGCATACATGCTCAAGAGGGATCACCCGAAATTCAAAGGCAACTGAATTTCGGCAACCGGGGCATCGAAGTCGGAATGCCGCGAAACTCACCGAGTCAAAGCGTTTCGCCGTTTGCGGAAGAAGTCTGATGTAGAACAAGTAGCAGAAGCATACATGCTCAAGAGGGATCACCCGAAATTCAAAGGCAACTGAATTTCGGCAACCGGGGCATCGAAGTCGGAATGCCGCGAAACTCACCGAGTCAAAGCGTTTCGCCGTTTGCGGAAGAAGTCTGATGTAGAACAAGTAGCAGAAGCATACATGCTCAAGAGGGATCACCCGAAATTCAAAGGCAACTGAATTTCGGCAACCGGGGCATCGAAGTCGGAATGCCGCGAAACTCACCGAGTCAAAGCGTTTCGCCGTTTGCGGAAGAAGTCTGATGTAGAACAAGTAGCAGAAGCATACATGCTCAAGAGGGATCACCCGAAATTCAAAGGCAACTGAATTTCGGCAACCGGGGCATCGAAGTCGGAATGCCGCGAAACTCACCGAGTCAAAGCGTTTCGCCGTTTGCGGAAGAAGTCTGATGTAGAACAAGTAGCAGAAGCATACATGCTCAAGAGGGATCACCCGAAATTCAAAGGCAACTGAATTTCGGCAACCGGGGCATCGAAGTCGGAATGCCGCGAAACTCACCGAGTCAAAGCGTTTCGCCGTTTGCGGAAGAAGTCTGATGTAGAACAAGTAGCAGAAGCATACATGCTCAAGAGGGATCACCCGAAATTCAAAGGCAACTGAATTTCGGCAACCGGGGCATCGAAGTCGGAATGCCGCGAAACTCACCGAGTCAAAGCGTTTCGCCGTTTGCGGAA
Organism: Populus alba x Populus x berolinensis; assembly: GCA_029228515.1. NCBI lineage: Eukaryota > Viridiplantae > Streptophyta > Magnoliopsida > Malpighiales > Salicaceae > Populus > Populus alba x Populus x berolinensis. Next base: position 2,175,080 of record CM055350.1, on the reverse strand, counting down.
GAAGTCTGATGTAGAACAAGTAGCAGAAGCATACATGCTCAAGAGGGATCACCCGAAATTCAAAGGCAACTGAATTTCGGCAACCGGGGCATCGAAGTCGGAATGCCGCGAAACTCACCGAGTCAAAGCGTTTCGCCGTTTGCGGAAGAAGTCTGATGTAGAACAAGTAGCAGAAGCATACATGCTCAAGAGGGATCACCCGAAATTCAAAGGCAACTGAATTTCGGCAACCGGGGCATCGAAGTCGGAATGCCGCGAAACTCACCGAGTCAAAGCGTTTCGCCGTTTGCGGAAGAAGTCTGATGTAGAACAAGTAGCAGAAGCATACATGCTCAAGAGGGATCACCCGAAATTCAAAGGCAACTGAATTTCGGCAACCGGGGCATCGAAGTCGGAATGCCGCGAAACTCACCGAGTCAAAGCGTTTCGCCGTTTGCGGAAGAAGTCTGATGTAGAACAAGTAGCAGAAGCATACATGCTCAAGAGGGATCACCCGAAATTCAAAGGCAACTGAATTTCGGCAACCGGGGCATCGAAGTCGGAATGCCGCGAAACTCACCGAGTCAAAGCGTTTCGCCGTTTGCGGAAGAAGTCTGATGTAGAACAAGTAGCAGAAGCATACATGCTCAAGAGGGATCACCCGAAATTCAAAGGCAACTGAATTTCGGCAACCGGGGCATCGAAGTCGGAATGCCGCGAAACTCACCGAGTCAAAGCGTTTCGCCGTTTGCGGAAGAAGTCTGATGTAGAACAAGTAGCAGAAGCATACATGCTCAAGAGGGATCACCCGAAATTCAAAGGCAACTGAATTTCGGCAACCGGGGCATCGAAGTCGGAATGCCGCGAAACTCACCGAGTCAAAGCGTTTCGCCGTTTGCGGAAGAAGTCTGATGTAGAACAAGTAGCAGAAGCATACATGCTCAAGAGGGATCACCCGAAATTCAAAGGCAACTGAATTTCGGCAACCGGGGCATCGAAGTCGGAATGCCGCGAAACTCACCGAGTCAAAGCGTTTCGCCGTTTGCGGAAGAAGTCTGATGTAGAACAAGTAGCAGAAGCATACATGCTCAAGAGGGATCACCCGAAATTCAAAGGCAACTGAATTTCGGCAACCGGGGCATCGAAGTCGGAATGCCGCGAAACTCACCGAGTCAAAGCGTTTCGCCGTTTGCGGAAGAAGTCTGATGTAGAACAAGTAGCAGAAGCATACATGCTCAAGAGGGATCACCCGAAATTCAAAGGCAACTGAATTTCGGCAACCGGGGCATCGAAGTCGGAATGCCGCGAAACTCACCGAGTCAAAGCGTTTCGCCGTTTGCGGAAGAAGTCTGATGTAGAACAAGTAGCAGAAGCATACATGCTCAAGAGGGATCACCCGAAATTCAAAGGCAACTGAATTTCGGCAACCGGGGCATCGAAGTCGGAATGCCGCGAAACTCACCGAGTCAAAGCGTTTCGCCGTTTGCGGAAGAAGTCTGATGTAGAACAAGTAGCAGAAGCATACATGCTCAAGAGGGATCACCCGAAATTCAAAGGCAACTGAATTTCGGCAACCGGGGCATCGAAGTCGGAATGCCGCGAAACTCACCGAGTCAAAGCGTTTCGCCGTTTGCGGAAGAAGTCTGATGTAGAACAAGTAGCAGAAGCATACATGCTCAAGAGGGATCACCCGAAATTCAAAGGCAACTGAATTTCGGCAACCGGGGCATCGAAGTCGGAATGCCGCGAAACTCACCGAGTCAAAGCGTTTCGCCGTTTGCGGAAGAAGTCTGATGTAGAACAAGTAGCAGAAGCATACATGCTCAAGAGGGATCACCCGAAATTCAAAGGCAACTGAATTTCGGCAACCGGGGCATCGAAGTCGGAATGCCGCGAAACTCACCGAGTCAAAGCGTTTCGCCGTTTGCGGAAGAAGTCTGATGTAGAACAAGTAGCAGAAGCATACATGCTCAAGAGGGATCACCCGAAATTCAAAGGCAACTGAATTTCGGCAACCGGGGCATCGAAGTCGGAATGCCGCGAAACTCACCGAGTCAAAGCGTTTCGCCGTTTGCGGAAGAAGTCTGATGTAGAACAAGTAGCAGAAGCATACATGCTCAAGAGGGATCACCCGAAATTCAAAGGCAACTGAATTTCGGCAACCGGGGCATCGAAGTCGGAATGCCGCGAAACTCACCGAGTCAAAGCGTTTCGCCGTTTGCGGAAGAAGTCTGATGTAGAACAAGTAGCAGAAGCATACATGCTCAAGAGGGATCACCCGAAATTCAAAGGCAACTGAATTTCGGCAACCGGGGCATCGAAGTCGGAATGCCGCGAAACTCACCGAGTCAAAGCGTTTCGCCGTTTGCGGAAGAAGTCTGATGTAGAACAAGTAGCAGAAGCATACATGCTCAAGAGGGATCACCCGAAATTCAAAGGCAACTGAATTTCGGCAACCGGGGCATCGAAGTCGGAATGCCGCGAAACTCACCGAGTCAAAGCGTTTCGCCGTTTGCGGAAGAAGTCTGATGTAGAACAAGTAGCAGAAGCATACATGCTCAAGAGGGATCACCCGAAATTCAAAGGCAACTGAATTTCGGCAACCGGGGCATCGAAGTCGGAATGCCGCGAAACTCACCGAGTCAAAGCGTTTCGCCGTTTGCGGAAGAAGTCTGATGTAGAACAAGTAGCAGAAGCATACATGCTCAAGAGGGATCACCCGAAATTCAAAGGCAACTGAATTTCGGCAACCGGGGCATCGAAGTCGGAATGCCGCGAAACTCACCGAGTCAAAGCGTTTCGCCGTTTGCGGAAGAAGTCTGATGTAGAACAAGTAGCAGAAGCATACATGCTCAAGAGGGATCACCCGAAATTCAAAGGCAACTGAATTTCGGCAACCGGGGCATCGAAGTCGGAATGCCGCGAAACTCACCGAGTCAAAGCGTTTCGCCGTTTGCGGAAGAAGTCTGATGTAGAACAAGTAGCAGAAGCATACATGCTCAAGAGGGATCACCCGAAATTCAAAGGCAACTGAATTTCGGCAACCGGGGCATCGAAGTCGGAATGCCGCGAAACTCACCGAGTCAAAGCGTTTCGCCGTTTGCGGAAGAAGTCTGATGTAGAACAAGTAGCAGAAGCATACATGCTCAAGAGGGATCACCCGAAATTCAAAGGCAACTGAATTTCGGCAACCGGGGCATCGAAGTCGGAATGCCGCGAAACTCACCGAGTCAAAGCGTTTCGCCGTTTGCGGAAGAAGTCTGATGTAGAACAAGTAGCAGAAGCATACATGCTCAAGAGGGATCACCCGAAATTCAAAGGCAACTGAATTTCGGCAACCGGGGCATCGAAGTCGGAATGCCGCGAAACTCACCGAGTCAAAGCGTTTCGCCGTTTGCGGAAGAAGTCTGATGTAGAACAAGTAGCAGAAGCATACATGCTCAAGAGGGATCACCCGAAATTCAAAGGCAACTGAATTTCGGCAACCGGGGCATCGAAGTCGGAATGCCGCGAAACTCACCGAGTCAAAGCGTTTCGCCGTTTGCGGAAGAAGTCTGATGTAGAACAAGTAGCAGAAGCATACATGCTCAAGAGGGATCACCCGAAATTCAAAGGCAACTGAATTTCGGCAACCGGGGCATCGAAGTCGGAATGCCGCGAAACTCACCGAGTCAAAGCGTTTCGCCGTTTGCGGAAGAAGTCTGATGTAGAACAAGTAGCAGAAGCATACATGCTCAAGAGGGATCACCCGAAATTCAAAGGCAACTGAATTTCGGCAACCGGGGCATCGAAGTCGGAATGCCGCGAAACTCACCGAGTCAAAGCGTTTCGCCGTTTGCGGAAGAAGTCTGATGTAGAACAAGTAGCAGAAGCATACATGCTCAAGAGGGATCACCCGAAATTCAAAGGCAACTGAATTTCGGCAACCGGGGCATCGAAGTCGGAATGCCGCGAAACTCACCGAGTCAAAGCGTTTCGCCGTTTGCGGAAGAAGTCTGATGTAGAACAAGTAGCAGAAGCATACATGCTCAAGAGGGATCACCCGAAATTCAAAGGCAACTGAATTTCGGCAACCGGGGCATCGAAGTCGGAATGCCGCGAAACTCACCGAGTCAAAGCGTTTCGCCGTTTGCGGAAGAAGTCTGATGTAGAACAAGTAGCAGAAGCATACATGCTCAAGAGGGATCACCCGAAATTCAAAGGCAACTGAATTTCGGCAACCGGGGCATCGAAGTCGGAATGCCGCGAAACTCACCGAGTCAAAGCGTTTCGCCGTTTGCGGAAGAAGTCTGATGTAGAACAAGTAGCAGAAGCATACATGCTCAAGAGGGATCACCCGAAATTCAAAGGCAACTGAATTTCGGCAACCGGGGCATCGAAGTCGGAATGCCGCGAAACTCACCGAGTCAAAGCGTTTCGCCGTTTGCGGAAGAAGTCTGATGTAGAACAAGTAGCAGAAGCATACATGCTCAAGAGGGATCACCCGAAATTCAAAGGCAACTGAATTTCGGCAACCGGGGCATCGAAGTCGGAATGCCGCGAAACTCACCGAGTCAAAGCGTTTCGCCGTTTGCGGAAGAAGTCTGATGTAGAACAAGTAGCAGAAGCATACATGCTCAAGAGGGATCACCCGAAATTCAAAGGCAACTGAATTTCGGCAACCGGGGCATCGAAGTCGGAATGCCGCGAAACTCACCGAGTCAAAGCGTTTCGCCGTTTGCGGAAGAAGTCTGATGTAGAACAAGTAGCAGAAGCATACATGCTCAAGAGGGATCACCCGAAATTCAAAGGCAACTGAATTTCGGCAACCGGGGCATCGAAGTCGGAATGCCGCGAAACTCACCGAGTCAAAGCGTTTCGCCGTTTGCGGAAGAAGTCTGATGTAGAACAAGTAGCAGAAGCATACATGCTCAAGAGGGATCACCCGAAATTCAAAGGCAACTGAATTTCGGCAACCGGGGCATCGAAGTCGGAATGCCGCGAAACTCACCGAGTCAAAGCGTTTCGCCGTTTGCGGAAGAAGTCTGATGTAGAACAAGTAGCAGAAGCATACATGCTCAAGAGGGATCACCCGAAATTCAAAGGCAACTGAATTTCGGCAACCGGGGCATCGAAGTCGGAATGCCGCGAAACTCACCGAGTCAAAGCGTTTCGCCGTTTGCGGAAGAAGTCTGATGTAGAACAAGTAGCAGAAGCATACATGCTCAAGAGGGATCACCCGAAATTCAAAGGCAACTGAATTTCGGCAACCGGGGCATCGAAGTCGGAATGCCGCGAAACTCACCGAGTCAAAGCGTTTCGCCGTTTGCGGAAGAAGTCTGATGTAGAACAAGTAGCAGAAGCATACATGCTCAAGAGGGATCACCCGAAATTCAAAGGCAACTGAATTTCGGCAACCGGGGCATCGAAGTCGGAATGCCGCGAAACTCACCGAGTCAAAGCGTTTCGCCGTTTGCGGAAGAAGTCTGATGTAGAACAAGTAGCAGAAGCATACATGCTCAAGAGGGATCACCCGAAATTCAAAGGCAACTGAATTTCGGCAACCGGGGCATCGAAGTCGGAATGCCGCGAAACTCACCGAGTCAAAGCGTTTCGCCGTTTGCGGAAGAAGTCTGATGTAGAACAAGTAGCAGAAGCATACATGCTCAAGAGGGATCACCCGAAATTCAAAGGCAACTGAATTTCGGCAACCGGGGCATCGAAGTCGGAATGCCGCGAAACTCACCGAGTCAAAGCGTTTCGCCGTTTGCGGAAGAAGTCTGATGTAGAACAAGTAGCAGAAGCATACATGCTCAAGAGGGATCACCCGAAATTCAAAGGCAACTGAATTTCGGCAACCGGGGCATCGAAGTCGGAATGCCGCGAAACTCACCGAGTCAAAGCGTTTCGCCGTTTGCGGAAGAAGTCTGATGTAGAACAAGTAGCAGAAGCATACATGCTCAAGAGGGATCACCCGAAATTCAAAGGCAACTGAATTTCGGCAACCGGGCATCGAAGTCGGAATGCCGCGAAACTCACCGAGTCAAAGCGTTTCGCCGTTTGCGGAAGAAGTCTGATGTAGAACAAGTAGCAGAAGCATACATGCTCAAGAGGGATCACCCGAAATTCAAAGGCAACTGAATTTCGGCAACCGGGGCATCGAAGTCGGAATGCCGCGAAACTCACCGAGTCAAAGCGTTTCGCCGTTTGCGGAAGAAGTCTGATGTAGAACAAGTAGCAGAAGCATACATGCTCAAGAGGGATCACCCGAAATTCAAAGGCAACTGAATTTCGGCAACCGGGGCATCGAAGTCGGAATGCCGCGAAACTCACCGAGTCAAAGCGTTTCGCCGTTTGCGGAAGAAGTCTGATGTAGAACAAGTAGCAGAAGCATACATGCTCAAGAGGGATCACCCGAAATTCAAAGGCAACTGAATTTCGGCAACCGGGGCATCGAAGTCGGAATGCCGCGAAACTCACCGAGTCAAAGCGTTTCGCCGTTTGCGGAAGAAGTCTGATGTAGAACAAGTAGCAGAAGCATACATGCTCAAGAGGGATCACCCGAAATTCAAAGGCAACTGAATTTCGGCAACCGGGGCATCGAAGTCGGAATGCCGCGAAACTCACCGAGTCAAAGCGTTTCGCCGTTTGCGGAAGAAGTCTGATGTAGAACAAGTAGCAGAAGCATACATGCTCAAGAGGGATCACCCGAAATTCAAAGGCAACTGAATTTCGGCAACCGGGGCATCGAAGTCGGAATGCCGCGAAACTCACCGAGTCAAAGCGTTTCGCCGTTTGCGGAAGAAGTCTGATGTAGAACAAGTAGCAGAAGCATACATGCTCAAGAGGGATCACCCGAAATTCAAAGGCAACTGAATTTCGGCAACCGGGGCATCGAAGTCGGAATGCCGCGAAACTCACCGAGTCAAAGCGTTTCGCCGTTTGCGGAAGAAGTCTGATGTAGAACAAGTAGCAGAAGCATACATGCTCAAGAGGGATCACCCGAAATTCAAAGGCAACTGAATTTCGGCAACCGGGCATCGAAGTCGGAATGCCGCGAAACTCACCGAGTCAAAGCGTTTCGCCGTTTGCGGAAGAAGTCTGATGTAGAACAAGTAGCAGAAGCATACATGCTCAAGAGGGATCACCCGAAATTCAAAGGCAACTGAATTTCGGCAACCGGGGCATCGAAGTCGGAATGCCGCGAAACTCACCGAGTCAAAGCGTTTCGCCGTTTGCGGAAGAAGTCTGATGTAGAACAAGTAGCAGAAGCATACATGCTCAAGAGGGATCACCCGAAATTCAAAGGCAACTGAATTTCGGCAACCGGGGCATCGAAGTCGGAATGCCGCGAAACTCACCGAGTCAAAGCGTTTCGCCGTTTGCGGAAGAAGTCTGATGTAGAACAAGTAGCAGAAGCATACATGCTCAAGAGGGATCACCCGAAATTCAAAGGCAACTGAATTTCGGCAACCGGGGCATCGAAGTCGGAATGCCGCGAAACTCACCGAGTCAAAGCGTTTCGCCGTTTGCGGAAGAAGTCTGATGTAGAACAAGTAGCAGAAGCATACATGCTCAAGAGGGATCACCCGAAATTCAAAGGCAACTGAATTTCGGCAACCGGGGCATCGAAGTCGGAATGCCGCGAAACTCACCGAGTCAAAGCGTTTCGCCGTTTGCGGAAGAAGTCTGATGTAGAACAAGTAGCAGAAGCATACATGCTCAAGAGGGATCACCCGAAATTCAAAGGCAACTGAATTTCGGCAACCGGGGCATCGAAGTCGGAATGCCGCGAAACTCACCGAGTCAAAGCGTTTCGCCGTTTGCGGAAGAAGTCTGATGTAGAACAAGTAGCAGAAGCATACATGCTCAAGAGGGATCACCCGAAATTCAAAGGCAACTGAATTTCGGCAACCGGGGCATCGAAGTCGGAATGCCGCGAAACTCACCGAGTCAAAGCGTTTCGCCGTTTGCGGAAGAAGTCTGATGTAGAACAAGTAGCAGAAGCATACATGCTCAAGAGGGATCACCCGAAATTCAAAGGCAACTGAATTTCGGCAACCGGGGCATCGAAGTCGGAATGCCGCGAAACTCACCGAGTCAAAGCGTTTCGCCGTTTGCGGAAGAAGTCTGATGTAGAACAAGTAGCAGAAGCATACATGCTCAAGAGGGATCACCCGAAATTCAAAGGCAACTGAATTTCGGCAACCGGGGCATCGAAGTCGGAATGCCGCGAAACTCACCGAGTCAAAGCGTTTCGCCGTTTGCGGAAGAAGTCTGATGTAGAACAAGTAGCAGAAGCATACATGCTCAAGAGGGATCACCCGAAATTCAAAGGCAACTGAATTTCGGCAACCGGGCATCGAAGTCGGAATGCCGCGAAACTCACCGAGTCAAAGCGTTTCGCCGTTTGCGGAAGAAGTCTGATGTAGAACAAGTAGCAGAAGCATACATGCTCAAGAGGGATCACCCGAAATTCAAAGGCAACTGAATTTCGGCAACCGGGGCATCGAAGTCGGAATGCCGCGAAACTCACCGAGTCAAAGCGTTTCGCCGTTTGCGGAAGAAGTCTGATGTAGAACAAGTAGCAGAAGCATACATGCTCAAGAGGGATCACCCGAAATTCAAAGGCAACTGAATTTCGGCAACCGGGGCATCGAAGTCGGAATGCCGCGAAACTCACCGAGTCAAAGCGTTTCGCCGTTTGCGGAAGAAGTCTGATGTAGAACAAGTAGCAGAAGCATACATGCTCAAGAGGGATCACCCGAAATTCAAAGGCAACTGAATTTCGGCAACCGGGGCATCGAAGTCGGAATGCCGCGAAACTCACCGAGTCAAAGCGTTTCGCCGTTTGCGGAAGAAGTCTGATGTAGAACAAGTAGCAGAAGCATACATGCTCAAGAGGGATCACCCGAAATTCAAAGGCAACTGAATTTCGGCAACCGGGGCATCGAAGTCGGAATGCCGCGAAACTCACCGAGTCAAAGCGTTTCGCCGTTTGCGGAAGAAGTCTGATGTAGAACAAGTAGCAGAAGCATACATGCTCAAGAGGGATCACCCGAAATTCAAAGGCAACTGAATTTCGGCAACCGGGGCATCGAAGTCGGAATGCCGCGAAACTCACCGAGTCAAAGCGTTTCGCCGTTTGCGGAAGAAGTCTGATGTAGAACAAGTAGCAGAAGCATACATGCTCAAGAGGGATCACCCGAAATTCAAAGGCAACTGAATTTCGGCAACCGGGCATCGAAGTCGGAATGCCGCGAAACTCACCGAGTCAAAGCGTTTCGCCGTTTGCGGAAGAAGTCTGATGTAGAACAAGTAGCAGAAGCATACATGCTCAAGAGGGATCACCCGAAATTCAAAGGCAACTGAATTTCGGCAACCGGGGCATCGAAGTCGGAATGCCGCGAAACTCACCGAGTCAAAGCGTTTCGCCGTTTGCGGAAGAAGTCTGATGTAGAACAAGTAGCAGAAGCATACATGCTCAAGAGGGATCACCCGAAATTCAAAGGCAACTGAATTTCGGCAACCGGGCATCGAAGTCGGAATGCCGCGAAACTCACCGAGTCAAAGCGTTTCGCCGTTTGCGGAAGAAGTCTGATGTAGAACAAGTAGCAGAAGCATACATGCTCAAGAGGGATCACCCGAAATTCAAAGGCAACTGAATTTCGGCAACCGGGGCATCGAAGTCGGAATGCCGCGAAACTCACCGAGTCAAAGCGTTTCGCCGTTTGCGGAAGAAGTCTGATGTAGAACAAGTAGCAGAAGCATACATGCTCAAGAGGGATCACCCGAAATTCAAAGGCAACTGAATTTCGGCAACCGGGGCATCGAAGTCGGAATGCCGCGAAACTCACCGAGTCAAAGCGTTTCGCCGTTTGCGGAAGAAGTCTGATGTAGAACAAGTAGCAGAAGCATACATGCTCAAGAGGGATCACCCGAAATTCAAAGGCAACTGAATTTCGGCAACCGGGGCATCGAAGTCGGAATGCCGCGAAACTCACCGAGTCAAAGCGTTTCGCCGTTTGCGGAAGAAGTCTGATGTAGAACAAGTAGCAGAAGCATACATGCTCAAGAGGGATCACCCGAAATTCAAAGGCAACTGAATTTCGGCAACCGGGGCATCGAAGTCGGAATGCCGCGAAACTCACCGAGTCAAAGCGTTTCGCCGTTTGCGGAAGAAGTCTGATGTAGAACAAGTAGCAGAAGCATACATGCTCAAGAGGGATCACCCGAAATTCAAAGGCAACTGAATTTCGGCAACCGGGGCATCGAAGTCGGAATGCCGCGAAACTCACCGAGTCAAAGCGTTTCGCCGTTTGCGGAAGAAGTCTGATGTAGAACAAGTAGCAGAAGCATACATGCTCAAGAGGGATCACCCGAAATTCAAAGGCAACTGAATTTCGGCAACCGGGGCATCGAAGTCGGAATGCCGCGAAACTCACCGAGTCAAAGCGTTTCGCCGTTTGCGGAAGAAGTCTGATGTAGAACAAGTAGCAGAAGCATACATGCTCAAGAGGGATCACCCGAAATTCAAAGGCAACTGAATTTCGGCAACCGGGGCATCGAAGTCGGAATGCCGCGAAACTCACCGAGTCAAAGCGTTTCGCCGTTTGCGGAAGAAGTCTGATGTAGAACAAGTAGCAGAAGCATACATGCTCAAGAGGGATCACCCGAAATTCAAAGGCAACTGAATTTCGGCAACCGGGGCATCGAAGTCGGAATGCCGCGAAACTCACCGAGTCAAAGCGTTTCGCCGTTTGCGGAAGAAGTCTGATGTAGAACAAGTAGCAGAAGCATACATGCTCAAGAGGGATCACCCGAAATTCAAAGGCAACTGAATTTCGGCAACCGGGGCATCGAAGTCGGAATGCCGCGAAACTCACCGAGTCAAAGCGTTTCGCCGTTTGCGGAAGAAGTCTGATGTAGAACAAGTAGCAGAAGCATACATGCTCAAGAGGGATCACCCGAAATTCAAAGGCAACTGAATTTCGGCAACCGGGGCATCGAAGTCGGAATGCCGCGAAACTCACCGAGTCAAAGCGTTTCGCCGTTTGCGGAAGAAGTCTGATGTAGAACAAGTAGCAGAAGCATACATGCTCAAGAGGGATCACCCGAAATTCAAAGGCAACTGAATTTCGGCAACCGGGGCATCGAAGTCGGAATGCCGCGAAACTCACCGAGTCAAAGCGTTTCGCCGTTTGCGGAAGAAGTCTGATGTAGAACAAGTAGCAGAAGCATACATGCTCAAGAGGGATCACCCGAAATTCAAAGGCAACTGAATTTCGGCAACCGGGGCATCGAAGTCGGAATGCCGCGAAACTCACCGAGTCAAAGCGTTTCGCCGTTTGCGGAAGAAGTCTGATGTAGAACAAGTAGCAGAAGCATACATGCTCAAGAGGGATCACCCGAAATTCAAAGGCAACTGAATTTCGGCAACCGGGGCATCGAAGTCGGAATGCCGCGAAACTCACCGAGTCAAAGCGTTTCGCCGTTTGCGGAAGAAGTCTGATGTAGAACAAGTAGCAGAAGCATACATGCTCAAGAGGGATCACCCGAAATTCAAAGGCAACTGAATTTCGGCAACCGGGCATCGAAGTCGGAATGCCGCGAAACTCACCGAGTCAAAGCGTTTCGCCGTTTGCGGAAGAAGTCTGATGTAGAACAAGTAGCAGAAGCATACATGCTCAAGAGGGATCACCCGAAATTCAAAGGCAACTGAATTTCGGCAACCGGGGCATCGAAGTCGGAATGCCGCGAAACTCACCGAGTCAAAGCGTTTCGCCGTTTGCGGAAGAAGTCTGATGTAGAACAAGTAGCAGAAGCATACATGCTCAAGAGGGATCACCCGAAATTCAAAGGCAACTGAATTTCGGCAACCGGGGCATCGAAGTCGGAATGCCGCGAAACTCACCGAGTCAAAGCGTTTCGCCGTTTGCGGAAGAAGTCTGATGTAGAACAAGTAGCAGAAGCATACATGCTCAAGAGGGATCACCCGAAATTCAAAGGCAACTGAATTTCGGCAACCGGGGCATCGAAGTCGGAATGCCGCGAAACTCACCGAGTCAAAGCGTTTCGCCGTTTGCGGAAGAAGTCTGATGTAGAACAAGTAGCAGAAGCATACATGCTCAAGAGGGATCACCCGAAATTCAAAGGCAACTGAATTTCGGCAACCGGGCATCGAAGTCGGAATGCCGCGAAACTCACCGAGTCAAAGCGTTTCGCCGTTTGCGGAAGAAGTCTGATGTAGAACAAGTAGCAGAAGCATACATGCTCAAGAGGGATCACCCGAAATTCAAAGGCAACTGAATTTCGGCAACCGGGGCATCGAAGTCGGAATGCCGCGAAACTCACCGAGTCAAAGCGTTTCGCCGTTTGCGGAAGAAGTCTGATGTAGAACAAGTAGCAGAAGCATACATGCTCAAGAGGGATCACCCGAAATTCAAAGGCAACTGAATTTCGGCAACCGGGGCATCGAAGTCGGAATGCCGCGAAACTCACCGAGTCAAAGCGTTTCGCCGTTTGCGGAAGAAGTCTGATGTAGAACAAGTAGCAGAAGCATACATGCTCAAGAGGGATCACCCGAAATTCAAAGGCAACTGAATTTCGGCAACCGGGGCATCGAAGTCGGAATGCCGCGAAACTCACCGAGTCAAAGCGTTTCGCCGTTTGCGGAAGAAGTCTGATGTAGAACAAGTAGCAGAAGCATACATGCTCAAGAGGGATCACCCGAAATTCAAAGGCAACTGAATTTCGGCAACCGGGGCATCGAAGTCGGAATGCCGCGAAACTCACCGAGTCAAAGCGTTTCGCCGTTTGCGGAAGAAGTCTGATGTAGAACAAGTAGCAGAAGCATACATGCTCAAGAGGGATCACCCGAAATTCAAAGGCAACTGAATTTCGGCAACCGGGGCATCGAAGTCGGAATGCCGCGAAACTCACCGAGTCAAAGCGTTTCGCCGTTTGCGGAAGAAGTCTGATGTAGAACAAGTAGCAGAAGCATACATGCTCAAGAGGGATCACCCGAAATTCAAAGGCAACTGAATTTCGGCAACCGGGGCATCGAAGTCGGAATGCCGCGAAACTCACCGAGTCAAAGCGTTTCGCCGTTTGCGGAAGAAGTCTGATGTAGAACAAGTAGCAGAAGCATACATGCTCAAGAGGGATCACCCGAAATTCAAAGGCAACTGAATTTCGGCAACCGGGCATCGAAGTCGGAATGCCGCGAAACTCACCGAGTCAAAGCGTTTCGCCGTTTGCGGAAGAAGTCTGATGTAGAACAAGTAGCAGAAGCATACATGCTCAAGAGGGATCACCCGAAATTCAAAGGCAACTGAATTTCGGCAACCGGGGCATCGAAGTCGGAATGCCGCGAAACTCACCGAGTCAAAGCGTTTCGCCGTTTGCGGAAGAAGTCTGATGTAGAACAAGTAGCAGAAGCATACATGCTCAAGAGGGATCACCCGAAATTCAAAGGCAACTGAATTTCGGCAACCGGGGCATCGAAGTCGGAATGCCGCGAAACTCACCGAGTCAAAGCGTTTCGCCGTTTGCGGAAGAAGTCTGATGTAGAACAAGTAGCAGAAGCATACATGCTCAAGAGGGATCACCCGAAATTCAAAGGCAACTGAATTTCGGCAACCGGGCATCGAAGTCGGAATGCCGCGAAACTCACCGAGTCAAAGCGTTTCGCCGTTTGCGGAAGAAGTCTGATGTAGAACAAGTAGCAGAAGCATACATGCTCAAGAGGGATCACCCGAAATTCAAAGGCAACTGAATTTCGGCAACCGGGGCATCGAAGTCGGAATGCCGCGAAACTCACCGAGTCAAAGCGTTTCGCCGTTTGCGGAAGAAGTGTGATGTAGAACAAGTAGCAGAAGCATACATGCTCAAGAGGGATCACCCGAAATTCAAAGGCAACTGAATTTCGGCAACCGGGGCATCGAAGTCGGAATGCCGCGAAACTCACCGAGTCAAAGCGTTTCGCCGTTTGCGGAAGAAGTCTGATGTAGAACAAGTAGCAGAAGCATACATGCTCAAGAGGGATCACCCGAAATTCAAAGGCAACTGAATTTCGGCAACCGGGGCATCGAAGTCGGAATGCCGCGAAACTCACCGAGTCAAAGCGTTTCGCCGTTTGCGGAAGAAGTCTGATGTAGAACAAGTAGCAGAAGCATACATGCTCAAGAGGGATCACCCGAAATTCAAAGGCAACTGAATTTCGGCAACCGGGCATCGAAGTCGGAATGCCGCGAAACTCACCGAGTCAAAGCGTTTCGCTTTTGCGGAAGAAGTCTGATGTAGAACAAGTAGCAGAAGCATACATGCTCAAGAGGGATCACCCGAAATTCAAAGGCAACTGAATTTCGGCAACCGGGGCATCGAAGTCGGAATGCCGCGAAACTCACCGAGTCAAAGCGTTTCGCTGTTTGCGGAAGAAGTGTGATGTAGAACAAGTAGCAGAAGCATACATGCTCAAGAGGGATCACCCGAAATTCAAAGGCAACTGAATTTCGGCAACCGGGCATCGAAGTCGGAATGCCGCGAAACTCACCGAGTCAAAGCGTTTCGCCGTTTGCGGAAGAAGTCTGATGTAGAACAAGTAGCAGAAGCATACATGCTCAAGAGGGATCACCCGAAATTCAAAGGCAACTGAATTTCGGCAACCGGGGCATCGAAGTCGGAATGCCGCGAAACTCACCGAGTCAAAGCGTTTCGCCGTTTGCGGAAGAAGTCTGATGTAGAACAAGTAGCAGAAGCATACATGCTCAAGAGGGATCACCCGAAATTCAAAGGCAACTGAATTTCGGCAACCGGGCATCGAAGTCGGAATGCCGCGAAACTCACCGAGTCAAAGCGTTTCGCCGTTTGCGGAAGGAAGTGTGATGTAGAACAAGTAGCAGAAGCATACATGCTCAAGAGGGATCACCCGAAATTCAAAGGCAACTGAATTTCGGCAACCGGGGCATCGAAGTCGGAATGCCGCGAAACTCACCGAGTCAAAGCGTTTCGCCGTTTGCGGAAGAAGTCTGATGTAGAACAAGTAGCAGAAGCATACATGCTCAAGAGGGATCACCCGAAATTCAAAGGCAACTGAATTTCGGCAACCGGGCATCGAAGTCGGAATGCCGCGAAACTCACCGAGTCAAAGCGTTTCGCCGTTTGCGGAAGAAGTCTGATGTAGAACAAGTAGCAGAAGCATACATGCTCAAGAGGGATCACCCGAAATTCAAAGGCAACTGAATTTCGGCAACCGGGGCATCGAAGTCGGAATGCCGCGAAACTCACCGAGTCAAAGCGTTTCGCCGTTTGCGGAAGAAGTTGATGTAGAACAAGTAGCAGAAGCATACATGCTCAAGAGGGATCACCCGAAATTCAAAGGCAACTGAATTTCGGCAACCGGGGCATCGAAGTCGGAATGCCGCGAAACTCACCGAGTCAAAGCGTTTCGCCGTTTGCGGAAGAAGTCTGATGTAGAACAAGTAGCAGAAGCATACATGCTCAAGAGGGATCACCCGAAATTCAAAGGCAACTGAATTTCGGCAACCGGGCATCGAAGTCGGAATGCCGCGAAACTCACCGAGTCAAAGCGTTTCGCCGTTTGCGGAAGAAGTGTGATGTAGAACAAGTAGCAGAAGCATACATGCTCAAGAGGGATCACCCGAAATTCAAAGGCAACTGAATTTCGGCAACCGGGGCATCGAAGTCGGAATGCCGCGAAACTCACCGAGTCAAAGCGTTTCGCCGTTTGCGGAAGAAGTGTGATGTAGAACAAGTAGCAGAAGCATACATGCTCAAGAGGGATCACCCGAAATTCAAAGGCAACTGAATTTCGGCAACCGGGCATCGAAGTCGGAATGCCGCGAAACTCACCGAGTCAAAGCGTTTCGCCGTTGCGGAAGAAGTCTGATGTAGAACAAGTAGCAGAAGCATACATGCTCAAGAGGGATCACCCGAAATTCAAAGGCAACTGAATTTCGGCAACCGGGCATCGAAGTCGGAATGCCGCGAAACTCACCGAGTCAAAGCGTTTCCCGTTTGCGGAAGAAGTCTGATGTAGAACAAGTAGCAGAAGCATACATGCTCAAGAGGGATCACCCGAAATTCAAAGGCAACTGAATTTCGGCAACCGGGGCATCGAAGTCGGAATGCCGCGAAACTCACCGAGTCAAAGCGTTTCCCGTTTGCGGAAGAAGTCTGATGTAGAACAAGTAGCAGAAGCATACATGCTCAAGAGGGATCACCCGAAATTCAAAGGCAACTGAATTTCGGCAACCGGGGCATCGAAGTCGGAATGCCGCGAAACTCACCGAGTCAAAGCGTTTCGCCGTTTGCGGAAGAAGTCTGATGTAGAACAAGTAGCAGAAGCATACATGCTCAAGAGGGATCACCCGAAATTCAAAGGCAACTGAATTTCGGCAACCGGGCATCGAAGTCGGAATGCCGCGAAACTCACCGAGTCAAAGCGTTTCGCCGTTTGCGGAAGAAGTCTGATGTAGAACAAGTAGCAGAAGCATACATGCTCAAGAGGGATCACCCGAAATTCAAAGGCAACTGAATTTCGGCAACCGGGGCATCGAAGTCGGAATGCCGCGAAACTCACCGAGTCAAAGCGTTTCGCCGTTTGCGGAAGAAGTCTGATGTAGAACAAGTAGCAGAAGCATACATGCTCAAGAGGGATCACCCGAAATTCAAAGGCAACTGAATTTCGGCAACCGGGATCGAAGTCGGAATGCCGCGAAACTCACCGAGTCAAAGCGTTTCGCCGTTTGCGGAAGAAGTCTGATGTAGAACAAGTAGCAGAAGCATACATGCTCAAGAGGGATCACCCGAAATTCAAAGGCAACTGAATTTCGGCAAACGGGGAATCGAAGTCGGAATGCCGCGAAACTCACCGAGTCAAAGCGTTTCGCCGTTTGCGGAAGAAGTCTGATGTAGAACAAGTAGCAGAAGCATACATGCTCAAGAGGGATCACCCGAAATTCAAAGGCAACTGAATTTCGGCAACCGGGCATCGAAGTCGGAATGCCGCGAAACTCACCGAGTCAAAGCGTTTCGCCGTTTGCGGAAGAAGTCTGATGTAGAACAAGTAGCA
>CM055350.1:2111009-2157927 GCA_029228515.1 Populus alba x Populus x berolinensis | reverse complement strand
CATCGCAACCTTCTTTAGCTTCTCTCTTCAATCACTTACCTTGAAAACTTGCTAATCTTCATTCCAAAGACTCTCTCTCTCTCAAATGGCAGCTTTTTCATATCAACATCAACCGTTGTTTCCTGATTCAGCTTCTTGCCAAGCATAGCCACACCCACTAAGAACATGAAACAACAACATGAATGGTTCTTTTGAGGAAGCTGGAAACATGATCAATACCAACGGTTTCTCCCAAATTACTCTCCTGAAACTTTTCATGAAACACCTAGTCTTGATGTTAGATTTCATCAAAGTAGCCATCCTGATGATCATAGCTATAAGGTGTCTCTTAGTGATAATGAGACTTCTTTGACTAAAAAACAGAGCACAAACTCCTCAACCGTGGTTGATAAGCTTGAAACTGGTGAGCCCGTTACTCAAGAGGTAACTCCCATGGCCAGGAAGAGGAAAAGTGCTAATGGGTTCTTGAATTCTGCTCAATCAAAGTAGAGCACAATCAACAAAGTTCATTTACAGCAGCACTAGAAGTTCTGTTCTAAGTGTGTGCTTGAGATTCTGTACACACATATGATTCATTACCAACTTAATAGTTTTTGTTACAGGATGCTAGAAAAGTGAAAAGCAAGAGACAAAATAAATGCAGTGGTGACATGAAACAAGAAGAGCAGAAGCCAAAAGTTGAGAAGAAAGTTCATGGAGAGCCTCCAGCAGGCTACATTCATGTAAGAGCAAGGAGGGGCCAAGCAACAGATAGCCACAGCCTTGCTGAGAGGGTACTGATACTATGCTCCACTACAAAGCTCAATACACACACCAATTTCTTTTAGGATTGTAACTTCCCATTTCACCCTCATAAAAAAATAATAATTACAAATTAACTTAACCTGTATTGATCCTCCTCCTCCTCCTCCTCCACCACCACCACCACCACCACCACCACCACCACCACATCTTCATGCCCAAATTCCTAAATCCTGCATGGTATTGTCAATTCATGTCTCATATAAGTAATACTTTTCTGTTAATGGTTTCAGGTAAGAAGAGAGAGAATTAGTGAGAGAATGAAGATACTACAGCTTCTTGTTCCTGGCTGTGACAAGGTAAAAATGCAGTTCCATGTCTTAATTTTGTCTTTCTAAATAAAGCAAGTATATATCTGACAGCTTCATGTGGCGTGTTCTAATTTTAGATTACTGGGAAGGCCCTTATGCTGGACGAGATTATTAATTATGTTCAGTCCTGCAAAGTCAAGTGGAGGTATGTAATAACACTTAATTCAAGGATAATTACCCTTTCTGTTCATGTAATAGTAATGCATGAATACTAAATCAATGGTGATTTTGCAATTTGTTTACAGTTCCTATCCATGAAGCTTGCCTCTGTTAATCCCCTGCTCTATGATTTTGGAATGGACAGTGATGCATTCATGGTTAGACCAGAGGTAATAAATTAAGGGCTAGAAAAATAATTTATTTTGGTCGGTTATTATTTGGTTCAAGCTTTAACCACAATGTTTATGATCAAAGCTGATGAGGATCTCTGTCACTGACATGAAAATGTAGAGATTAAGTAGCATGTCTCCACCACTGCCATCTTTGCAACACAACAGTCCTATCCAGCCCACAGCTTTTGCCGACACCGCCTCCGCCACCACCGCCACCTTTGCTACAGAAGAAAATAACTATCCTCTTATTGATAATTCTGCTACGCTTTTTCTTCAAGGAATGAAGCCTGGTGACTTCACTACTCATCAGGTATACATTTTTTTTAAAGCCCATTTTAGGTCATTCTCCTGTGCAGTAGCTACACTTGAGAGAGATCAGATTAGATATTTACTAAAGAATATACTCATAAGAGGCAAGGAACACCATCTTTCTAACAATGACCAGCACATCATTTTCAGGACCTAATGTGGGATGTGGATGAGCAAAGACAAAAATTTCTTAATCCATCTGGGCTCACCAACAACTTGTGTTCTTTCCATTAAACTAAATATACCAAGCGCTGCCCTACAAACATCTGGTAAGCCCTCATGTCCTGTCTCATGTAGTATTTATTGTTTTATCCTTGGACTCTTGATCTTGCTAATATCATGGGTCTGTCTTTCCAGCTTGCAAGGAGATGTCAAAGGCAACAAAAAATAACTAGGGGAAATTAAGAAACAGGAAGACATGAAATATTCAAAGCAGAGCTGCTGCATTGATTCTAGCATAAGTTCCCATGGAAGTTCGAAGCTTGTTTCTTCACTTATTAAAAGCTCTGGTTCCAAGTCCAATAGAATGAGAGTGGCATCTTAAAACATGAATAAAGGGCAGCAACATCAATGGATGAAGAGCACAGAGGACATGCAGAACCGACCAAATAAGACCAGATCTTTTTGTAGATCCCTTGTTCCTGTCCATCTTGACCCCTCAATGTCTTGCATGCCAAAATTCCGAAGCTCCCCCTTGTGGTGGTGATGCCCTATAGCTAGCTAGGTTTTTTTTTTTTTTTTTGTTTTCCTTGTAGAGCATAAAAACAGTAGTTGTAATTCTCCAGTCATTCTGTTATTACAGTTATTTTTACTCTTGCTTCCCTCTTTTTTGGAAAGAGGGAGGGTGGAAGAGATGAGGTAAAACGCTAGATTGAAGAAGTTGTTACTGTAATTGACACAGACTAGCTATGCATTTGTGGTTGGTATCGTTGGCTTTAATTTCTGTACTTGGAATCTTCTCTGTTTTGGCATCTTACGAGTTTGAGCTTTTTGAGGTGAACTCCTCCTTTCCCTGAGCCCCTTGCCCTTTCCCCTTACCCATACCTTTTCTTTTTGAAATGTCAATGTCCGGATAGCTTGCAGTTAATTTAATTAATTTTATAAATTTTAAAATTAATAACCATATAAATCTCTAAAATTCTGACTCGTGATTATTAAAAAACAAATTTAAAATTCAATCAATTAAACTACCCCACAAGGTACCCATACCTTCTTTATTATAACAGTTGTACGTATTTTAATTAATTTTATAAATTTTAAAGTTAACAATCATATAAATTTTTAGTGGTCCTGAAAGAATTCAAACTTGTAATCATTAAAAAAACAAATTCACAACCTGTCCAATTAAACTAACCTGGAGTTACCCATACCCTTCTTTATTGCAACGGTTGTGGACAAGCCACCAAACTATGCTATGGCATTCTATTTCCTTAAAATGCTGTGCATACGCAACTTCTTTGATACTGTTTGTTCTCTCTTACAAGCTACATCTTAGTACATGAGTGGTGTTTCCTGATCACAGTCATGAAAAAGGAAGCAGCCAAAAAAACAAGATTACGAAGAGGAAAAGAGAGATTCTAGACAGATTTATTAATTGAAAATAACCAAAGCATTGATTTCTAGCATAGATGGTGTCCACAAACGTTTGACATGCATTTGTTCTCAGAGGCATTCTGGGTTCATTTCACAACTATTTTGTACTTAAAATTAAATGGCCAAATTCATTGGGCGATGAAACGAATGCATTAATTTTGATTTTAAGACGCTGATTTATTGGCTAAGAAAGGTTGTTTTATCTATTATTTTTCTACGTTTAGATATTAGAATTAATATTAAACTTATTTCAATATATATACTTCAGATCAATATGGAAAATATAACCTTAAAATCATCAAAAAAAATATTAAATTTAACTTCAATTTCACCTAAGCTAACTCCAAAAATACTATTTCTGTCAAATAAGGAAAAAAAAAGAAAACATACAGTTAAAGAGTTTTAATCCCATTGACACTTGATAATTTTGGAGATGTATACAATTAATGAAAAAGTTTCCCGTGTAGGGCAGGTATGCCACAATAAAGTGACCACAAAACACAAGCATGCCTTCAGCAGAAAAATAATAATTATGAGGATAATAAATGTGAATATCGCCCACCTAGGTTATTGATTTCCTTATTTTAAATATTATTTTTCTTTATCCTTTTAAAGTCAAATAAGGTGCAAATCCTGCCGTAGCCTAATGTTATTCCTTGGTGCACTCAATTACTAATGATGGAAGACAAGAGATTATTTCTAACTTTAATTAACCTCAAATTAATTAAGACTAGTGCTCAAAATAGTAAAGACAGTCTTTGTTTGGCATTATATATAATAGAGATATTGTTTTTTTAAAGTGTTTTTTAATTAGAAATGTATTAAAATAATAATTTTATATTTTTTTAAAATTTATTTTTGACACCAATACATTAAAACGATAAAAAAACACACAAACAATTAACTTAAAAAAAAATTTTTAATTTTTATAAAAACATTTTCTAATCGTAATAACAATTGTAGCATGGAATCCAGTTTAAAAATTAACTATAGTTTCATTTATTTTTGTGATTAAAAAGTGTTTTTATGAAAAAATTAATTATATACATTTTTAGATTATTTTGATGAGTTATATGAAAAATAAATATTAAAAAAAAAAAATTATTTAATATATATTTTTTTTAAAAATATTTTCAAAAGTAAATTCTATCTCTGACAAGCTGGCTAAACATCGTTATCCAATATTCAAATAAAATTTTGATTTGATTGTTTTTTGTTTCACTACCTCAATGATTGATATATAACCTCATTAGCACACACGGGCAATAAAAGGCTAATTGCATCATTAACAAAACAAAAGCTATTTACGTTGTATGATCAGTTTAATGATTATTGGATTATGAGTCAAATGATTAACCTAAAAAGTAGATCCAGAAAACACAAAAAGCTAGCAGTCAGCATCTAAAGAGGGTGCTCGCTAGCTCCCATTCGTCAACCAGTTAGGCTTAAGTCATTCCGCTGATGGAGAATATACATTTTGACAGCTAGAAAGTTGTTTCCATAAACATAATTAACAGAGTCCTATAATTTCTCATGATCGAGGATGCATTTTGACAGCAAATTAGCTGTAGACGCAGACAATCCATGTGGTTTTTATGTTTTTATTACAGGCCTCGTATTGAATCTCCTGCATAACTGGCTCGTATAAATGGATCAAGAAGGCAAATCCCTAAACTTTATCAGAACATAATCTAGTCCAAGTGGGACGTGAGACCTCCACAAGCGTGCACAGACAACAGTCAAGAAGAGGGTACATCCATGTCTCTTAATTACTGGTCATAACAATGGCACATCAGATCAGAGGAAACTATGCAAGGTGTCCTGGTCTCAAGCAATAAAGCAAAAGGAGGAGGCCTAGCAGCTATGAGTGGGATCTTTGGACGGCAAGAATGGAGAGTTCTGCTTTTTAAATGGCTAATATATAGGGGATATCAGACGTCTAATGGAGATTGTTACAAAGATACAATATCATATTCCTTTTGAAAATGATCTTTCAAATTATTTCTGAACTACCTTTCCTAGCTTCCTAGTGTGGCATGGAATCAATAAAGTAATAACAAGTACAAATGGTGTTCAAGAGGTCTTGAAGGGAGGAATCATCAAGTTCGGAATTAGTTAATGGGAGAACTATTAGTTTATGAACAGACATGTTGGTATTTATACTCTCAATACGTCAATATTAATTTTACTAATGGGCTCACAAACAAAAATATTTCATCAATAAGATTCTTATCTTATCGGTGATTTCTAGTCTGTCAGTAATAAATTTACCAATAAATTTATTGAGAGATAAAGCTCGAAAAAAAAAAAAAACCCGCTTCATTTTGTTGGTAGTTTTATTGGGAAATTTGGCATATAACTGATAGAAAAACTATATTTAATTTCATTGATGATTAAACAGTGATGGTGGAATTTGCAATAATTCTTTTTCAACTCTTTAGAATATATTGACAAACTTCATCCGTCTATATGACTGTTAATAATTATTTAAAAAAATCTATTAAACATAAAAAGAAAATAATTAAAATAAATCAACACTTAATAATAATACTCAGGAACTAAGTTGTTGGAAAAAAGAAAAAGAAAATCAACTCAAATAAGTTTACAACTAATAAATAAATCAACTAAAAACATTTTTATATAACCTAGAAAACCTATTCTAGAACCCATAATCTAGCAACAAATAAATTCATTTAATTGAAATTGAACAACAAAATTAACTAATAATAATTAAAATCAATCCTATACATTTAATTGAAAAAAAATAATCCAACTAAAATTCAACAAAATTGTTTTCGTATAAAAAAAAATTCCAGCACAATATTTTTATCAATAATATTTACCAACGAATAATTTACAGCTTCACATCCATTAGCAACAATTTAAGATGTCTTGGTCTCAAGATTGAACTTCCGGTGGCAAAGAGAGCTCAGAGGTACAAAACTACAATCTCTACATCTTCTGTCAATAGTTTGTGCATGAGTCTTCTTATTTTGTATGATCGGGGAGGTAGAAATGCCATATCATGCATAGTTTAAAGACATAGTCATCTCTGGAAATGTCTGGTTCTTCTTCTTCATATCCCTTTTATCTTCTCTGATCTCCCTACAGCTTCTTTTCTTCGTTTTCTTTTTACCCTAAACACATCATGTTAACATGAAAGTGCCATAAAAGTTAAGGGATGGTACACCTTTACATATACGATAATGATAGCTCAAAAGTCGAACAATTATTTGATCGCAAATAGAAGGAAAAATGGCCCGCCAAACACAATCTTGCTCAACATTTGCGCCATCAGGGGATTGGAGGGGGCTTTCTTTCAATTTCCTGTCTCTTCTAACACAGTGTTGAAATCAAAGCTGCCCAAGATTGCCAACTGGATGTTAGCATGCAAATTAGCCTATGAGGCAACAGCTCGTGTAGTTCACCAACTGATCAATTTCTTCTTCGGGGTCCCTTGTGCCTCTCTCTCTCTTTTTTTTTTTTTTTTTTTTTCTATTTTTACTATCTTCTGGGTCCCCGAGTTGATTGGTATTGAAACACCTAGATACTCATCATTAAATTAATTTATTTATTTCTGTCACTTCAATATTTGGAATTTTGAGCATTTGACAAGAACTAATTTCCACAATATTTAAGAAAACATCAAAAAACCTCTTCTGAGATCTATTATACATACCCAGATTATCCTTAATTTCTTTTCAGCAAAAACAATGTTCATATCAAGAAAATTTAAAATTAGAGAAAGAATGTTAAAAAGGAACTCCAAACAAAATGGAATGAAATCAATTTACTACAAAAGGTCATGCATGCCCCATTATTTTATATATATTTTTTTACTTTTTTTAATAGTAATTAAGTGTATATCCTGGATATATATGCGGGTTACTGTAATCTACCCTTTAAAATTAATAGTTATTTTTTACATAACTGTAAGATACAAAATTTATCTGAGGATATATGTATCACATAACTGTAAGACGAACACTTTATTTTTTTCTCCCGTTGATCTATCTTTTCCAGAAAAAGCAAGTGTCCAAAGATCTCCATTGCTTTCATGAGAAAGCAACGTCGGCAAGCTTCACACCTGTCGTGGCTTAGCTCCATAACCAGACCCAATTCCGATCCAAGCTATAGCATCCAATTCCTCGGAGGCCTCTGTGATCTGTCGCGGTTTGCCACGCCTGTCCATGCCTGGATACTTCTCTTCACTTTCACGATGATACTATAGACATGTCATGACCCATCAGGCTCTCAAATGGGACATGATGATTATTATCGTTGCAAACCAGAGTACGTTTCCATGGCCATGCCAAGCCCTTTTTTTCAGTTTTCTTCACCCCTACAAGATCCTTCCATGGCCTGTCAACATCACATGCCATGTGTTTCAGATTAGCAAAAGCATGACATTAGAGCATTGTTGTCTATGTACATGACATTAAAGCCTTAATTATTACACGTCCATGTTGACTGGCCGACATCCAAGTATGGTCACCCCTCTCGTCTCAACATTAATTATACATGTTTTTTTTTAATTGAGATTATTTTTTTAAAATGATTTTGAAGATATGTATTTGCTAGTGATCTGATGTATTAGAAAGATATATGTTATTTTAAAAGAAGAAATATTAGAATGCACAGAAAACTATCCGTAAATGCACAGAAAGTTGTCCAAAAATAGATAAAAAGTCTCTTTTTTTTTAGGATAGGACCAGGCTCGCCTAGTTGTCCGCCCGCTATCTTTTTTAACACGGCCCATAGGACACTTTGCAATGCAGCTTCACGCGATGCACACATAATTTGTGACGTGGATTTTTTATATATGAAAAATAATAATAAGATATTTTTTATTTAGAAATATATTAAAATAATATTTTTTTATTTTTAAAACTTATTTTTGATACTAATACATAAGATGATATAAAAATAAAAATAAAATTATTTTAAAATAAAAAAAATTCAATATTTTCTTACAAACCTTAATTTACAAGAGAACACCTACCTTTCTCGTCAATAATTATCATCCATCTACCTATCTCACCACTAATGGAAAGTACAACTCTTAAATGTCCAATGCAATTTCTACGCTCACATTTTAGAGCTACATGTGCAGAAGATGTATTTCTTCTCCATAGGTAAACCACATGGTCACATGTGCTAGGGCTATAAATTCCTCAGGCCATCCACAGAAAGGAGAAGGAGACGTCACGCAAGATCACGCACAACACCACACACACTCTTCCACCCTATCATTAATTATATCAACTTCGGAGTGGAAATGTTCGGATATAATTCAAAGTTTTTTCTGACTTCATAAATATCAAATGTGAATATTGCGTTCATGGCGCCTTCTCTCAATTAGTATATGAATTTTAATTCATTTTTTCAATCTTTTAAAAAACTACCGTTCAACTGCATAGGTTAATTTTCTATTAAAGTAATATATTTTCTATATTAAATACAATATTATTTTTCATGGGGCCTACACTAAGCGTAAAATCACACTAGAAAACTTTGAGGGGTAGTTTAACTGATTAGGTTTTGGGTTTGCTCCTCAATTGTTATGAGTTCGAGTTTTCTTAGAGCCACTAGAAACTTACATAATCGTTAATTTCAGGCCTATAAGATTAGTCAAGATACACATAAGCTAAATCAAACATCCACGTTAATTAAAAAAAAATCATACAAGGAGGAATTCATATTATATAGGAAAACATTTAAAGAACAAATGTTAATTAAATGAGTCCATGAACATGAAAATTAAATAATCAAATTGAAACCACAAAAAAACTGAATAATTCATACAAGCTAGCATAATTTGAAGTGTTTTAATATTAGCAAAGTTAAATTAATTTCCCCAATAGGCATCGCAAACCAAAAACGTATAATAATTAATGTATACTGTGGTCTCTTCAAGAAAAAGAGTAGTTGAAACTTGAAAGATCGATGAACTTGTTATCAAGAACTTTTTGTTTCCCTTGTGCAACGTACTAGGCAAAAAATATTATGGGAGGGTTGCAGGGATTATAAACAACACAATAATTGTATCAACTTCATTTTTTTCAGAGGCAGCTAGTAAAAACTAGCTGAATTCGGAGATTAAGGCACTGTTTAAAGTATTTAAAAAAAATTAAAATTTTAAATTTTAAATTAATTTTGTAGATTTTTTAATTGCTGATATCAAAAATAATTTTTAAAAAATAAAATAATTTTAATATATTTTCGAATGAAAAATAACCACACTCTCAAATACGCTCTAAACCTAGATGTCATAGTTAAATAAACATGGAGGTGATAAATATATAACTATATCTAATTAATTAAAATTAAGATATTTAATCTAAAAATAATTAAAATTAAAATATTTGATCTCATAATATAGATCATCCACTTAGTCATGTTTAACAACTTTGTTTCTTATAATAGATTTTTTTTTATTTAATTAAACGATCATCAATGAAAATGAATTGAATAAAATAACAAAGCTTGGTTATAAAACAATTCAATATTAAATGATAAATAAAAAAATATCAATTTAAAAAATTTATCAAAAATAAATTCAATAAAAAATAACAAATAAAAAAACAAAGATAGCCCACGTCATTTTTAGTTTTTTAAAAGAAGAAATATTGTACTTGAATATGATTTTTTTTTATTCCAGTTTCTCAAAGATCAGAATATTATTCTATTTCTAAAAATAAACAAATAATACATGTTGAAACGGACAAGTATATTTTACGTGACAATTCCATGGTCTCATAATTGTATTAAAATGACGTCCTTCAAAATTGAAAGAAAAACATGTGAGAAGGCATTTGCGGCTGCAGCAGGAGAGATGAGGCATGGTGATTGAAGGAGCTTGGATTAACTTCTAGGACAGACCATAGAGATGAGGTTGCGTCCCTTGTTTTGCTTTCCTGTTCTTCCATCATCTCTGGTTTTGTATTCATCGTCTCTGTCACCATTTCAAATAGTTTCCTAAACCATAGCCAAGTACATATAGATGACTTTCAGGACCACTGGAAATTTGACATGAAGCAGTACTGACCACTGTCTTTGTTAACCTGAAAAAAAATTGAGGTTTTTCTTTTATAATGAATTCGAAAATACGATAGAAATCCCATTTCATATCTAGACGAGCACTTTAGCCTGTGATTCGTTGAGAGGAGGTTAAAAAGTTAATAATTGAAAATATGTTTCTTGATATACAGTATCTTCTTGACTGGAATCTGAATTGTAACCCAAGGATCAGAACCCCTCCAAAATCTCATCGGAAACTCCATTGTTCCTCCTCTTCTTTAGCATCGACAAAGCCATTTCAGATACCACAGGCCACCCTCTCTGGATAGATCCCGAGAGAAAAGATTGGAAACAAGCCAGCCTGCAAGATTAGTAAAAATCTTCTCTGATACGAGGTAGCAGCAAGCGATCCCAAACCTAATTACTTGCATGGTGACAGTCACGTAGAACATGAAAATGAGTCTCCGCGCTAGAAACATAAGGATTGTCTGTGATATGCCTTCTCGACCGGGCGTCGTTGGTCGGAATACGATCATGGGCCACTAACCAAAGAAAAGTTCTTACTCGCTCTGGACCATCGCCAAATAAGATTTAATTAGCATAGCCATTCATGGAAGAATTCAATCCTGCATTAGCCATACAAGCTGATTTATTTCACCTGAAGGAGCGGAATGCTAAAAAAAATGAGTCACCACCCAACTCAAGAGGAGGACGACGAATGCTGGCAATCTTCGTAATTATTTGAACAGGGAGCATGTGGACAAATCTACTGTGATTCCACTGACCTTTAGAATAAACACAATCACCCACCACACGAGAAAGATCCTCGGGATCAATAACCTGCAGCCCTATCAAAAACAATGGACCTTCACCTTCATTACAGCTTAATTGCATACTTCCCTCGAAGGATAGAAACCCAGAAACTATTGTAATCATTGACAAGTCCCCAACCCAGCTTCTTTATAAAAGCTTCATTCATAGCATGCATATTGCGGATACCTAGACCTCCATTAGTCTTCGGCTGATAAAACTCCCATTTGATCAAGTGAATTTTCTTCTTCTTCTCAGAACTATCCTCCCAAATAAATTTTCTATAAATTCTCTCAATATCGCGGCAAACTGACTATAGAAGCAAGGTAATTTGCATAGTTATAAATAAGTTTACTTGTTAATGCATGCGTGATGAAGAAGAGATGTCCCAGTGTATTTTAGAAGGTCACTAATCCTCCCAAAACCCACATCTATGGCTTATAGAATGAGCCAAAAGCATCAGAAACATTCTTTGAAAATAACTTTATGGTTTTTGCAGAGCTCGCTTTTTGGCCAAAGCTAAAATGATTAAGACAATACATTATATTCTCAATTTCGAGAGATGGAAAAACTCCTCGAATTAATTGGAAAACGCACATAATCGATATCTCTACTTTATAGATTCCGATAATAGCCAATAACCACATTTATCGCTAGACCAAACCCTTGGTGACATCTAAATTTAACATTAACAGTGATCCAAAAGGTCCAAATATAATTACTTATTTTGAATCATGTAAGGTTGTTATTTTAACATTATCTATTTTTACTATATTAATTATATCTATTAATCCGACTATTGAATTGGATTAAAATTTTACGAATAGTCTCCTTCCATATTGTTATATATCAAGTTAAAATTTTAGAGTAATCAGAGTTTAGAAAGGCCTTATGAGGTTGCTAATTGATGATATTTTTGTAATTTTGTTTAAAAATATTATTTTATTGTGTTTTTTTTAGATTGATTTTTTTAATTCAATCATTTAACAATTAGTTTATTGGTAATTGAGTTTTATAATTTGTTTTGATTTACTTTATTTAGAATTATTATGATCTTATGATCTGAGTCATAAATTTAAAAAGTTAATCTAAGTTGACCTGGAATGACCCAATATTTTGTTGTTTTATTTTTTTTTTAAAAAAAAATTGTCTTGATTTGGTAGTCAAACAATATTTACCACTCATCTAGGTTGTCTTTAGGCCTTTCAAATCAGATTCTATCGGTTCAACTTTTATTTTTTTTACTTGTGTTTGAAATTTAAAATACATAATTTCAAGTTAATCTTTAAATTTAAAGTGAAGTTATGCTTGTTAAATTAATATTTTAAATTATATATAATAATACAACTCTAAACAACATGCCAAAACATTTTAAAATCTAAACATATAATTCAATTAAAAAATCAAAACACTAACCGAAACAGGATTAATGACCTTGGAATTGAGCTCCAATACCTCAATTTGTTCGCTTAATCAATTAAACAAGGCAATGAAATGATGACACTAACAAAATATATAATACTATTTTTTATATTAATATTTTTAATTATAATAAAAATAATAATATTTTTAATTAATTTTTTTAATTATAATAAAAATAACAATATTTATAATATAAATAATAATATTTAGAAATATATGAACCAAAAACCTTGTATCCAATAATCCATGCATATTAATTGCGTATGTATGGTTTAAAATTTCATTATCCATCGCTTTAATTTTGTGTAGAATTGTAAGAACTGTTGGTACATATTTATAAACGATGTGATTGAGCGTAAATATAAACTTACTAATTAAATAGCTTTGTTAATTTTATAACTTTTCGGTAAGATTATAACAATTAAAAGATAAAGTTAAGACATAAAATTTACATATTTAAGAAAAAAGAATATAATAATTGAATTAATATTTCAAAAAAATATTAATTTGAAATAAAGAAACAAATAGAAAAATAAAAAAAAATTTAAAACATAAAAATAAATGGGGTCTAATATTTAAGATCTATTTGGCATGAAAATAGAGGGGGTGAAAATTGCCAAAATGGTTTTCCTATAACAGTAGAACTTTTAAAAGAAGGAAAATCTTATTGGGTTATCATTTAACCTCATTTTGTTTAAATGTTAACATTGTGGGGTGAGGATAAAATATTTTTCAAGGGAGAAAAATTTTTGAATTTATGATTATTATTATTATTATTTTAATTTTACATTCATCTCTGTTATTTTTCTTCCACCTCTTACTTTTTTTGAAAGAAGCTGTTATTATTAAGTAATGCAAAATTGTGCAATGCAATCATTACACAGAGAAAAAGTTTGCTGAAATAGCTAGCAAACCTATTTAACATAAACCCTACAAACTCAAAAAAAACCTTCCACCATCTGGTTCCTGCATAGGAGCCAAAAGAATGCCCCAATCAACATAATCTGCATTGGATTAAACAAAGTACCGATAAATTACCCATAAATATATATTTTTTTCTAATTAATATCTTTAATTACATAAATCAAATTTCATATGATTTGTTATGGGATTCAGTAATAATCCTCATAATTTTCTCACTTCTACCAAACATATTTAACACTTGATTACCTCTTAAAGATATTTTACACCTTTTAACACTTCACCATTAATAAATCTTACTCTCTTAATATTTCTTTTTAAAACTTTTATTCTCGTATAAAACACAACCCTAAGGGTATATTTGAAATATTCTTAAAAATACAGGGATTGATACGAGCTTAGAAAAATCGTGACCTCCTCCCGTCCGATAGGAGCTCCGCCTGAGATAATTAAAGGATTAATGGGTTGATGAAATTAATATTTTCTTTCTTTAATTGATTTAAATTTGGGATGATAACATAAAGAGAAAAAAACTTATTATCACCCTAGCCAACGTCATATAAAGATTAGTTTCAGTGAGTTGATAGCATACATCCTTCCCGGAAGAATCACAGAGACGACAGAAAACAAGTCTTGTATCATGTTTCCGGGTGTTTGAGCCAAGATCACACTAGCCAACAAGAAAGACGTAGGTAACTGACTAGCAAGTATATTCATATAAAATCTTTCAATATTTGTTCTTTAAGCTAAAAGATAAGAAGTGGAAATGCCGTCTTCTTTAATTACCAATGTATATCGGCCAAACAGTGGCATCAACGTCCATTAGGGGTGGACCACTGAAGGAAAGGATAGCTGAGACGGTTCAGCCTATGGCTGCGGCCAACGGGGTCAGGGTCCCACCATGATCCGCTTGGCAATGGAGGAGCAAGCCTGAATGGCAAGACCCATTGCCTTGTCTCTTTTGTCTAGCAAGAAAGTTAAGGAGATAAAAGGTGACATTGATGTCGTTTGGTAGTGTCCTCATCTCCTTGTAGCCAAGAAATGGGCTGTCCCATAAAACAGACCAGAGGTCTCGATCCCACTTGCCATGTGCTTTGGACTATAGTTTTCATCCATGCATCTTCTTTTGATCGAGTTAGACTTCTCTTTTTCGAAACATGGATGTTTTAAAATTCGAAAATGTTGTGATATATATGCTTCTCAAAATTATCCAAAATTAATAAATAATTAACCATTACTTTGAACACTAGGGTAAACTTCGAGAATAATTGTATTAGAGTAGCTGGTACCTCGTGAATGTTCGAGAGTTTGTATACACACACACGCGACCAGGTTCAACTGCATATCTCTTTTATTGTTGTTGTTGTTGTTATCTGGGAAGAAGTCAAGATACCCTCTTTGATTAGGCAGCCAAATGTGATCTAGCTATGATCATATCATCTGAAAGATGCATGCAGACGCAACTTTTATCCTTCTGAAACTAAAAATCTTCATACATAAAAGAGAGGCAACCTTAGGCTTACTATCATTCCAATTATTCAACTGGTCCTCATAGTGTTTGTCGACTGGTTCCTACCAGATAACATCAAGACAACCCGTTGTCCAACTTGCTGACTTGTCCAGGCACAAGCCGGTGTTCATGCACTGCAATTTCTGAATTTCAAAGGGCAAGAAGACATTGATACTGTGGATTTTTACGCTGGCCGCCGTTCTTGTTTCGATTACAAAAACAGGATCAGTTTTTTTGTTCTGTTTATCATCCATTTATACGAGGAAGGAAACAGATACTGATTTTGGAGCCCCGGGCAAGCACGCCAACAAGAAAATACAAACACCCCACTTGCCAAACCAGTTGAACAAGATCTACTATACAGGAAATCGATCCTGGGACCATAACCTGAATTGTTGTCTGCTTGAAACACAAGCTACATATATATATATAGATAGATCATGGTGTGTTTTTTCACGGCTGATGTAGAACAAGTAGTGGAAGCATACATGCTCAAGAGGGATCACCTGAAATTCAAAGGCAACTGAATTTCGGCAACCGGGGCATAGAAGTCGGAATGCCGCGAAACTCATCGAGTCAAAAGTTTCCCCGTTTGCGAAAGGGAGTGTGGTGGAGGAACAAGTAGCAAAAGCATAACATGCTCAAGAGGGATACACCCGTAATTCAAAAGCAACTGAATGTCGGCAACCGGGGCATCGAAGTCGGATTTCCGCGAAACTCACCGAGTCTCAAAAAGCGTTTCGCTGTTTGAGGAAGAGGAGTTGTGATGTAGAACTTAGTAGCAGAAGCATACATGCTCCAAGTGGGGATTCACCACGAAATTCAAAGGAAACTGAAATTGCGGCAACCGGGGCTTAGAATTCGGAATGGCGCAAAAAGTCACCGAGG
The DNA here is from genome assembly GCA_029228515.1 of Populus alba x Populus x berolinensis. Lineage (NCBI taxonomy): Eukaryota > Viridiplantae > Streptophyta > Magnoliopsida > Malpighiales > Salicaceae > Populus > Populus alba x Populus x berolinensis. Next base: position 2,142,010 of record CM055350.1, on the reverse strand, counting down.
TCAAAGCATTTCGCTTGGTTTGAGGTAGGAAATGTCTGATGTAGAACAAGTAGCAGAAGCATACATGCTCTAGTGGGATCACCCGAAATTCAAAGGCAACTGAATTTTCGGCAACCGGGGAATCCAAGTCGGATATTTGCCGCTAAACTCACCGAGTCAAAGCGTTACGCCCTTTGCCGGATAGGGAAGTATGATGTAGAAACAACATAGCAGAAGCATTACATGCTCAAGAGGGATTCAAATCCAACAATTCAAAGGCAACTGAATTTCGGGCACCGGGGCATCGAGGTCGGAATGCCGCGAAAAACTCATCGAGTGACAAAACGTTTCGCCCTTTGCGAAGGAAGTTTGTGGTGTAGAACAAGTTAGCAGAAGCAATACATGCACAAGAGGGGATCACCCGAAAATTCAAAGGCAACTGAATTTCAGCAACCGGGGCAACCGGGGGCATCGAAGTCGGATTGGCGCGAAACTCAGCGAGTCAAAATGTTTCCCCCTTTTGACGAAAGGAGTGTGGTGTAGAAAACAAGTAGGCCAAAAGGCAATACTTTGCTCAATGAGGGATCACCCGAAATTCCAAAGGCAACTGATTTTCGGCAACCGGGGATTCGAAGTCGGGAATACCGCGAAACTCACCGAGTACAAAGCGTTTCGCTGTTTGCGGTATAGAGTGTGCTTGCAGAACAAGTACCAGAAAGGCATACTATGCTCAAGAGGGAGCACCCGAAATTCAAGGAAAACTGAATTGCGGCAACCGGGGCATCGAAAGTCGAGGAATTGCCGCAAATTAAGTTCATCGAGTCAAAGCATTTCGCTGTTTGAGGAATACGTGTGTCATGTAGAACAAGTAGCAGAAGCATACATGCTCTAGAGGGATCACCCGAAATTTCAAAGGCAACTGAATTTCGGTCAACCGGGATATCGAAGTTGGAATGCCTGCGAAACTCACCGAGTCAAAGCGTTACGCCCTTTGCGGAAGGAAGGTCTGATGTTAGGAACATGTAGCAGAAACAGACATGCTCAAGGAGGGTTCACCCGAAATCCTAAAGGCAAACTGACTTTCGGCAACCGGGGCATCGAAGTCGGAATTACCGGCAAAAGTCACCGAGTCCACAAAGCGTATAGCTGTTTGAGGAAGGAAGTGTTGATGTAGAACAAGTAGCAGAAAGCATACATGCTCAAAGAGGGAATCACACAGAAATTCATAAGCCAACTGAATTTTCGCAACCGGGGAAAATTCCCCCCCCCCCCCCCCCCCCCCTCCCCCCCCCCCCCCCCCCCCCCCCCCCCCCCACCCCCCCCCCCCCCCCCCCCCCCTAGTCGGTATGCCGCGAAAGTCACTCCGAGTCAAAGCGTTTCGCTGTTTGCGGAAAGAGAATGTGATGTGGAAACAAGTAGCAGAGGCATACATGCTCAAGAGGGTTCACCTGAAATTCAAAGGAATAACTGAATTGTGGCAACCGGGGCATCGAAGTCGGAATCACGCGAAAGTCACCGAGTCAAGAAGGCATTTCGGCTGTTTTGAGGTCCAAAGTGTGATGTAGAACAAGTAGCAGAAGGCATACATGGCTCTAGAGGGTTCACCCGAAATTCAAAGGCAGACTGAATTTCAGCAAACCGAGTTTAATTCCAACGACGAATGCCGCGAAACTCACCGATGTCAAAGCAGTTACGCCGTTTGCGGAAGGAATTGTGGAGTAAGAACAAGTAGCAGAAGCAGACATGCTCAAGAGGGATCACCCTAATTCAAAGGCAACATACTTTCCGGCAACCGGGGGCATCGAAGTCCGGAATTACCGCAAAAAAGTCACCGAGTCAAAGCGTTTAGCTGTTTGAGGAAGGAAGTGTGATGTAGAACAAGTAGCAGAAGCATACATGCTCAAGAGGGATCACCCGAAATTCAAAGGCAACTGAATTTCGGCAACCGGGGCATCGAAGTCGGAATACCGCAAAAGTCACCGAGTCAAAGCGTTTAGCTGTTTGAGAAAGGAAGTGTGATGTAGAACAAGTAGCAGAAGCATACATGCTCAAGGGGGATCACCCGAAATTCAAAGGCAAAACTCTGAATTTCGGCAACCTGGGAAATCGAAGTCGGAATGCAGCGAAAAATAATGATGTCAAAGCGTTACCGCCCTTTGCGGAAGCAAGTTATGATGTAGATCAACTAGCAGAAGCTATACATGCTCATGAGGGATACAACCGACAATTCAAAGGCATATGAATTTCGGCTCAACCTGTCAGGAAATCCAAGTCGGAATTGCCGCCGAAAACTCACTGAGTCAAAGCGTTACGCCCTTTGCGGAGGAGAAGTGGTGGCGTAGAACCACTAGCAAATAAAGCATACATGCTCAAGAGGGATCAACGAATTTCCAGGCAACTGAATTTCGGCAACCGGGGAAATCCAAATTGAAATGCCGCGAAAAACCTCAGGCGAGTTACAAAGCGTTTCGCTGTTTGGGGAAAGAATTGTGGTGTGGTAACAACTAGCAGGAAAGCATACATGCTCAAGAGGGGACACCCGAAATTCAAAGGCAACTGAATTTCGGCAACCGGGGAAAATCTCCAAGTCACGGAATTGCCAGCGGAACTCTGCGAGTCACAGCGTTTCGATGTTTGCGCAGAGTGTGTGATGTTGAACAAGTAGCAGAAACATACATGCTCGAGAGGGATCACCCGAAATACAAAGGAAATAACTGAAATTGCGGCAACCGAGGCATCGAAGTCGGTAATGCCGCAAAAAGTCACGGAGTCAAAGCATTTCGCTGTTTGAGGTATGATGTCTGATGTTAGAACAAGTAGCAAGAAGGCCTTTACAAGCTCTAGAGGGATTCACCGGATAATTTAAAGGCAACTGAATTTTCCGGCAACCGGGGCATCCAGTCTGAATGCCGCGAAACTTCACCGAGTCAAAGCGTTACGCCATTTGCGGAAGGGAGTTGTGGTGTAGATCACGTAGCAGAAGCCAGACATGCTCATGAGGGATCACCTGAAATTCAAAGGGCAACTGAACTTCGGGGCTAACCGGGGCATCGAAGGTCGGGAAATACCGCAAAAAGTCACCGAGTCAAAGCGTTTAGCTGTTTGAGGAAGGAAAGTGTGATGTAGAACAAGTAGCAGAAGGCATTCATGCTCAAGAGGGAATCACCCGAAATTCAAAGGCAAACTGAATGTCGGCAACCGGGGCATCGAAGTCGGAATACCGCAAAAGTCACCGAGTCAAAGCGTTTAGCTGTTTGCGAAAGGAAGTGTGATGTTGAACAAGTAGTAGAAGCATACATGCTCAAGAGGGATCACCACGAAATGCCAAAGGCAAACTGAATTTCGGCAACAGGGGCAATCGGAAGTCGGAATACCGCAAAAGTCACCGAGTCAAAGCGTTTAGCTGTTTGAGAAAGGAAGTGTGATGTAGAACAAGTAGCAGAAGCATACATGCTCAAGGGGGATCACCCGAAATTCAAAGGCAACTGAATTTCGGCAACCTGGGAATCCAAGTCGGAATGCAGCGCAAAATCACTGAGTCAAAGCGTCTACGCCCTTTGCGGAAGCAAGTTATGGTGTAGAAACACAGCCAGAAGGCATACATGCTCATGAGGGATCAACCGAAATTCAAAGGCAAACTGAAATTTTCGGCACACCGGGGAAATCTAAGTCGTGAATGCCGCGAAACTAACCGAGTCAAAGCATTTCGCTGTTTGCGGAAGAGAGTGTGATGTTAGAAACAAGTAGCAGGAAAGCATTACCTGCTCAAGAGGTGATCTCCGAAATTCAAAGGCCACTGAATTTCGGCAACGGGGCCATCCAAGTCGGAATGCCGCGAAAAACTCACCGAGTCAAAGCGTTGCGCCCTTTGCAGGAAGGATGTGTGGTGTAGAACAAGTAGGAGAAAGCATACATGCTCAAGAGGGATCAACGAAAGTCAAAGGCAACTGTATTTCGGCAACCGGGGCATACAAAAATTCTGAATGCCGCGAAACTAGCCGAGGTCAAACGCGTTTCGCAGTTTGCGGAATGAGAGTGTGATGTAGAAACAAGTAGCAGAAGCAATACATGCTCAGGAGGGATCACCCAAAATTCAAAGGAAACATGATATTGCGGCAACCAGGGCATCGAAGTCGGAATGCCGCAAAAAGTTCACCGAGTCAAAGCATTTCGTTGTTTTGAGGTAAGGGAGTGTGATGTAGAACAAGTAGCAGAAAGCAAACATGCTCTAGAGGGATCACCCGAAATTCAAAGGCAACTGAATTTCGGCAAACCGGGGAAGCCAAGTCGGAATGCCGCGAAAACTCACCGAGTCAAAGCGTTTCGCCGTTTGCGGAAGAAGTGTGATGTAGAACAAGTAGCAGAAGCATACATGCTCAAGAGGGATCACCCGAAATTCAAAGGCAACTGAATTTCGGCAACCGGGGCATCGAAGTCGGAATGCCGCGAAACTCACCGAGTCAAAGCGTTTCGCTGTTTGCGGAAGGAAGTGTGATGTAGAACAAGTAGCAGAAGCATACATGCTCAAGAGGGATCACCCGAAATTCAAAGGCAACTGAATTTCGGCAACCGGGGCATCGAAGTCGGAATGCCGCGAAACTCACCGAGTCAAAGCGTTTCGCCGTTTGCGGAAGAAGTGTGATGTAGAACAAGTAGCAGAAGCATACATGCTCAAGAGGGATCACCCGAAATTCAAAGGCAACTGAATTTCGGCAACCGGGGCATCGAAGTCGGAATGCCGCGAAACTCACCGAGTCAAAGCGTTTCGCCGTTTGCGGAAGAAGTGTGATGTAGAACAAGTAGCAGAAGCATACATGCTCAAGAGGGATCACCCGAAATTCAAAGGCAACTGAATTTCGGCAACCGGGGCATCGAAGTCGGAATGCCGCGAAACTCACCGAGTCAAAGCGTTTCGCCGTTTGCGGAAGAAGTCTGATGTAGAACAAGTAGCAGAAGCATACATGCTCAAGAGGGATCACCCGAAATTCAAAGGCAACTGAATTTCGGCAACCGGGGCATCGAAGTCGGAATGCCGCGAAACTCACCGAGTCAAAGCGTTTCGCCGTTTGCGGAAGAAGTGTGATGTAGAACAAGTAGCAGAAGCATACATGCTCAAGAGGGATCACCCGAAATTCAAAGGCAACTGAATTTCGGCAACCGGGGCATCGAAGTCGGAATGCCGCGAAACTCACCGAGTCAAAGCGTTTCGCCGTTTGCGGAAGAAGTCTGATGTAGAACAAGTAGCAGAAGCATACATGCTCAAGAGGGATCACCCGAAATTCAAAGGCAACTGAATTTCGGCAACCGGGGCATCGAAGTCGGAATGCCGCGAAACTCACCGAGTCAAAGCGTTTCGCCGTTTGCGGAAGAAGTGTGATGTAGAACAAGTAGCAGAAGCATACATGCTCAAGAGGGATCACCCGAAATTCAAAGGCAACTGAATTTCGGCAACCGGGGCATCGAAGTCGGAATGCCGCGAAACTCACCGAGTCAAAGCGTTTCGCCGTTTGCGGAAGAAGTCTGATGTAGAACAAGTAGCAGAAGCATACATGCTCAAGAGGGATCACCCGAAATTCAAAGGCAACTGAATTTCGGCAACCGGGGCATCGAAGTCGGAATGCCGCGAAACTCACCGAGTCAAAGCGTTTCGCCGTTTGCGGAAGAAGTGTGATGTAGAACAAGTAGCAGAAGCATACATGCTCAAGAGGGATCACCCGAAATTCAAAGGCAACTGAATTTCGGCAACCGGGGCATCGAAGTCGGAATGCCGCGAAACTCACCGAGTCAAAGCGTTTCGCCGTTTGCGGAAGAAGTGTGATGTAGAACAAGTAGCAGAAGCATACATGCTCAAGAGGGATCACCCGAAATTCAAAGGCAACTGAATTTCGGCAACCGGGGCATCGAAGTCGGAATGCCGCGAAACTCACCGAGTCAAAGCGTTTCGCCGTTTGCGGAAGAAGTCTGATGTAGAACAAGTAGCAGAAGCATACATGCTCAAGAGGGATCACCCGAAATTCAAAGGCAACTGAATTTCGGCAACCGGGGCATCGAAGTCGGAATGCCGCGAAACTCACCGAGTCAAAGCGTTTCGCCGTTTGCGGAAGAAGTGTGATGTAGAACAAGTAGCAGAAGCATACATGCTCAAGAGGGATCACCCGAAATTCAAAGGCAACTGAATTTCGGCAACCGGGGCATCGAAGTCGGAATGCCGCGAAACTCACCGAGTCAAAGCGTTTCGCCGTTTGCGGAAGAAGTCTGATGTAGAACAAGTAGCAGAAGCATACATGCTCAAGAGGGATCACCCGAAATTCAAAGGCAACTGAATTTCGGCAACCGGGGCATCGAAGTCGGAATGCCGCGAAACTCACCGAGTCAAAGCGTTTCGCCGTTTGCGGAAGGAAGTGTGATGTAGAACAAGTAGCAGAAGCATACATGCTCAAGAGGGATCACCCGAAATTCAAAGGCAACTGAATTTCGGCAACCGGGGCATCGAAGTCGGAATGCCGCGAAACTCACCGAGTCAAAGCGTTTCGCCGTTTGCGGAAGGAAGTGTGATGTAGAACAAGTAGCAGAAGCATACATGCTCAAGAGGGATCACCCGAAATTCAAAGGCAACTGAATTTCGGCAACCGGGGCATCGAAGTCGGAATGCCGCGAAACTCACCGAGTCAAAGCGTTTCGCCGTTTGCGGAAGAAGTCTGATGTAGAACAAGTAGCAGAAGCATACATGCTCAAGAGGGATCACCCGAAATTCAAAGGCAACTGAATTTCGGCAACCGGGGCATCGAAGTCGGAATGCCGCGAAACTCACCGAGTCAAAGCGTTTCGCCGTTTGCGGAAGAAGTGTGATGTAGAACAAGTAGCAGAAGCATACATGCTCAAGAGGGATCACCCGAAATTCAAAGGCAACTGAATTTCGGCAACCGGGGCATCGAAGTCGGAATGCCGCGAAACTCACCGAGTCAAAGCGTTTCGCCGTTTGCGGAAGGAAGTGTGATGTAGAACAAGTAGCAGAAGCATACATGCTCAAGAGGGATCACCCGAAATTCAAAGGCAACTGAATTTCGGCAACCGGGGCATCGAAGTCGGAATGCCGCGAAACTCACCGAGTCAAAGCGTTTCGCTGTTTGCGGAAGGAAGTGTGATGTAGAACAAGTAGCAGAAGCATACATGCTCAAGAGGGATCACCCGAAATTCAAAGGCAACTGAATTTCGGCAACCGGGGCATCGAAGTCGGAATGCCGTGAAACTCACCAAGTCAAAGCGTTTGGCCCTTTGCGGAAGAAGTCTGATGTAGAACAAGTAGCACAAGCATACATGCTCAAGAGGGATCACCCGAAATTCAAAGGCAACTGAATTTCGGCAACCGGGGCATCGAAGTCAGAATGCCGCGAAACTCACCGAGTCAAAGCGTTTCGCCGTTTGCGGAAGGAAGTGTGATGTAGAACAAGTAGCAGAAGCATACATGCTCTAGAGGGATCACCCGAAATTCAAAGGCAACTGAATTTCGGCAACCGGGGCATCGAAGTCGGAATGCCGCGAAACTCACCGAGTCAAAGCGTTTCGCCGTTTGCGGAAGGAAGTGTGATGTAGAACAAGTAGCAGAAGCATACATGCTCAAGAGGGATCACCCGAAATTCAAAGGCAACTGAATTTCGGCAACCGGGGCATCGAAGTCGGAATGCCGCGAAACTCACCGAGTCAAAGCGTTTCGCCGTTTGCGGAAGGAAGTGTGATGTAGAACAAGTAGCAGAAGCATACATGCTCAAGAGGGATCACCCGAAATTCAAAGGCAACTGAATTTCGGCAACCGGGGCATCGAAGTCGGAATGCCGCGAAACTCACCGAGTCAAAGCGTTTCGCCGTTTGCGGAAGGAAGTGTGATGTAGAACAAGTAGCAGAAGCATACATGCTCAAGAGGGATCACCCGAAATTCAAAGGCAACTGAATTTCGGCAACCGGGGCATCGAAGTCGGAATGCCGCGAAACTCACCGAGTCAAAGCGTTTCGCCGTTTGCGGAAGAAGTGTGATGTAGAACAAGTAGCAGAAGCATACATGCTCAAGAGGGATCACCCGAAATTCAAAGGCAACTGAATTTCGGCAACCGGGGCATCGAAGTCGGAATGCCGCGAAACTCACCGAGTCAAAGCGTTTCGCCGTTTGCGGAAGAAGTGTGATGTAGAACAAGTAGCAGAAGCATACATGCTCAAGAGGGATCACCCGAAATTCAAAGGCAACTGAATTTCGGCAACCGGGGCATCGAAGTCGGAATGCCGCGAAACTCACCGAGTCAAAGCGTTTCGCCGTTTGCGGAAGAAGTCTGATGTAGAACAAGTAGCAGAAGCATACATGCTCAAGAGGGATCACCCGAAATTCAAAGGCAACTGAATTTCGGCAACCGGGGCATCGAAGTCGGAATGCCGCGAAACTCACCGAGTCAAAGCGTTTCGCCGTTTGCGGAAGAAGTGTGATGTAGAACAAGTAGCAGAAGCATACATGCTCAAGAGGGATCACCCGAAATTCAAAGGCAACTGAATTTCGGCAACCGGGGCATCGAAGTCGGAATGCCGCGAAACTCACCGAGTCAAAGCGTTTCGCCGTTTGCGGAAGAAGTCTGATGTAGAACAAGTAGCAGAAGCATACATGCTCAAGAGGGATCACCCGAAATTCAAAGGCAACTGAATTTCGGCAACCGGGGCATCGAAGTCGGAATGCCGCGAAACTCACCGAGTCAAAGCGTTTCGCCGTTTGCGGAAGAAGTGTGATGTAGAACAAGTAGCAGAAGCATACATGCTCAAGAGGGATCACCCGAAATTCAAAGGCAACTGAATTTCGGCAACCGGGGCATCGAAGTCGGAATGCCGCGAAACTCACCGAGTCAAAGCGTTTCGCCGTTTGCGGAAGAAGTCTGATGTAGAACAAGTAGCAGAAGCATACATGCTCAAGAGGGATCACCCGAAATTCAAAGGCAACTGAATTTCGGCAACCGGGGCATCGAAGTCGGAATGCCGCGAAACTCACCGAGTCAAAGCGTTTCGCCGTTTGCGGAAGAAGTGTGATGTAGAACAAGTAGCAGAAGCATACATGCTCAAGAGGGATCACCCGAAATTCAAAGGCAACTGAATTTCGGCAACCGGGGCATCGAAGTCGGAATGCCGCGAAACTCACCGAGTCAAAGCGTTTCGCCGTTTGCGGAAGAAGTCTGATGTAGAACAAGTAGCAGAAGCATACATGCTCAAGAGGGATCACCCGAAATTCAAAGGCAACTGAATTTCGGCAACCGGGGCATCGAAGTCGGAATGCCGCGAAACTCACCGAGTCAAAGCGTTTCGCCGTTTGCGGAAGAAGTGTGATGTAGAACAAGTAGCAGAAGCATACATGCTCAAGAGGGATCACCCGAAATTCAAAGGCAACTGAATTTCGGCAACCGGGGCATCGAAGTCGGAATGCCGCGAAACTCACCGAGTCAAAGCGTTTCGCCGTTTGCGGAAGAAGTGTGATGTAGAACAAGTAGCAGAAGCATACATGCTCAAGAGGGATCACCCGAAATTCAAAGGCAACTGAATTTCGGCAACCGGGGCATCGAAGTCGGAATGCCGCGAAACTCACCGAGTCAAAGCGTTTCGCCGTTTGCGGAAGAAGTCTGATGTAGAACAAGTAGCAGAAGCATACATGCTCAAGAGGGATCACCCGAAATTCAAAGGCAACTGAATTTCGGCAACCGGGGCATCGAAGTCGGAATGCCGCGAAACTCACCGAGTCAAAGCGTTTCGCCGTTTGCGGAAGAAGTGTGATGTAGAACAAGTAGCAGAAGCATACATGCTCAAGAGGGATCACCCGAAATTCAAAGGCAACTGAATTTCGGCAACCGGGGCATCGAAGTCGGAATGCCGCGAAACTCACCGAGTCAAAGCGTTTCGCCGTTTGCGGAAGAAGTCTGATGTAGAACAAGTAGCAGAAGCATACATGCTCAAGAGGGATCACCCGAAATTCAAAGGCAACTGAATTTCGGCAACCGGGGCATCGAAGTCGGAATGCCGCGAAACTCACCGAGTCAAAGCGTTTCGCCGTTTGCGGAAGAAGTGTGATGTAGAACAAGTAGCAGAAGCATACATGCTCAAGAGGGATCACCCGAAATTCAAAGGCAACTGAATTTCGGCAACCGGGGCATCGAAGTCGGAATGCCGCGAAACTCACCGAGTCAAAGCGTTTCGCCGTTTGCGGAAGAAGTGTGATGTAGAACAAGTAGCAGAAGCATACATGCTCAAGAGGGATCACCCGAAATTCAAAGGCAACTGAATTTCGGCAACCGGGGCATCGAAGTCGGAATGCCGCGAAACTCACCGAGTCAAAGCGTTTCGCCGTTTGCGGAAGGAAGTGTGATGTAGAACAAGTAGCAGAAGCATACATGCTCAAGAGGGATCACCCGAAATTCAAAGGCAACTGAATTTCGGCAACCGGGGCATCGAAGTCGGAATGCCGCGAAACTCACCGAGTCAAAGCGTTTCGCCGTTTGCGGAAGGAAGTGTGATGTAGAACAAGTAGCAGAAGCATACATGCTCAAGAGGGATCACCCGAAATTCAAAGGCAACTGAATTTCGGCAACCGGGGCATCGAAGTCGGAATGCCGCGAAACTCACCGAGTCAAAGCGTTTCGCCGTTTGCGGAAGAAGTCTGATGTAGAACAAGTAGCAGAAGCATACATGCTCAAGAGGGATCACCCGAAATTCAAAGGCAACTGAATTTCGGCAACCGGGGCATCGAAGTCGGAATGCCGCGAAACTCACCGAGTCAAAGCGTTTCGCCGTTTGCGGAAGGAAGTGTGATGTAGAACAAGTAGCAGAAGCATACATGCTCAAGAGGGATCACCCGAAATTCAAAGGCAACTGAATTTCGGCAACCGGGGCATCGAAGTCGGAATGCCGCGAAACTCACCGAGTCAAAGCGTTTCGCCGTTTGCGGAAGGAAGTGTGATGTAGAACAAGTAGCAGAAGCATACATGCTCAAGAGGGATCACCCGAAATTCAAAGGCAACTGAATTTCGGCAACCGGGGCATCGAAGTCGGAATGCCGCGAAACTCACCGAGTCAAAGCGTTTCGCCGTTTGCGGAAGAAAGTGTGATGTAGAACAAGTAGCAGAAGCATACATGCTCAAGAGGGATCACCCGAAATTCAAAGGCAACTGAATTTCGGCAACCGGGGCATCGAAGTCGGAATGCCGCGAAACTCACCGAGTCAAAGCGTTTCGCCGTTTGCGGAAGGAAGTGTGATGTAGAACAAGTAGCAGAAGCATACATGCTCAAGAGGGATCACCCGAAATTCAAAGGCAACTGAATTTCGGCAACCGGGGCATCGAAGTCGGAATGCCGCGAAACTCACCGAGTCAAAGCGTTTCGCCGTTTGCGGAAGGAAGTGTGATGTAGAACAAGTAGCAGAAGCATACATGCTCAAGAGGGATCACCCGAAATTCAAAGGCAACTGAATTTCGGCAACCGGGGCATCGAAGTCGGAATGCCGCGAAACTCACCGAGTCAAAGCGTTTCGCCGTTTGCGGAAGAAGTGTGATGTAGAACAAGTAGCAGAAGCATACATGCTCAAGAGGGATCACCCGAAATTCAAAGGCAACTGAATTTCGGCAACCGGGGCATCGAAGTCGGAATGCCGCGAAACTCACCGAGTCAAAGCGTTTCGCCGTTTGCGGAAGGAAGTGTGATGTAGAACAAGTAGCAGAAGCATACATGCTCAAGAGGGATCACCCGAAATTCAAAGGCAACTGAATTTCGGCAACCGGGGCATCGAAGTCGGAATGCCGCGAAACTCACCGAGTCAAAGCGTTTCGCCGTTTGCGGAAGAAGTGTGATGTAGAACAAGTAGCAGAAGCATACATGCTCAAGAGGGATCACCCGAAATTCAAAGGCAACTGAATTTCGGCAACCGGGGCATCGAAGTCGGAATGCCGCGAAACTCACCGAGTCAAAGCGTTTCGCCGTTTGCGGAAGAAGTCTGATGTAGAACAAGTAGCAGAAGCATACATGCTCAAGAGGGATCACCCGAAATTCAAAGGCAACTGAATTTCGGCAACCGGGGCATCGAAGTCGGAATGCCGCGAAACTCACCGAGTCAAAGCGTTTCGCCGTTTGCGGAAGGAAGTGTGATGTAGAACAAGTAGCAGAAGCATACATGCTCAAGAGGGATCACCCGAAATTCAAAGGCAACTGAATTTCGGCAACCGGGGCATCGAAGTCGGAATGCCGCGAAACTCACCGAGTCAAAGCGTTTCGCCGTTTGCGGAAGGAAGTGTGATGTAGAACAAGTAGCAGAAGCATACATGCTCAAGAGGGATCACCCGAAATTCAAAGGCAACTGAATTTCGGCAACCGGGGCATCGAAGTCGGAATGCCGCGAAACTCACCGAGTCAAAGCGTTTCGCCGTTTGCGGAAGAAGTGTGATGTAGAACAAGTAGCAGAAGCATACATGCTCAAGAGGGATCACCCGAAATTCAAAGGCAACTGAATTTCGGCAACCGGGGCATCGAAGTCGGAATGCCGCGAAACTCACCGAGTCAAAGCGTTTCGCCGTTTGCGGAAGAAGTCTGATGTAGAACAAGTAGCAGAAGCATACATGCTCAAGAGGGATCACCCGAAATTCAAAGGCAACTGAATTTCGGCAACCGGGGCATCGAAGTCGGAATGCCGCGAAACTCACCGAGTCAAAGCGTTTCGCCGTTTGCGGAAGAAGTGTGATGTAGAACAAGTAGCAGAAGCATACATGCTCAAGAGGGATCACCCGAAATTCAAAGGCAACTGAATTTCGGCAACCGGGGCATCGAAGTCGGAATGCCGCGAAACTCACCGAGTCAAAGCGTTTCGCCGTTTGCGGAAGGAAGTGTGATGTAGAACAAGTAGCAGAAGCATACATGCTCAAGAGGGATCACCCGAAATTCAAAGGCAACTGAATTTCGGCAACCGGGGCATCGAAGTCGGAATGCCGCGAAACTCACCGAGTCAAAGCGTTTCGCCGTTTGCGGAAGGAAGTGTGATGTAGAACAAGTAGCAGAAGCATACATGCTCAAGAGGGATCACCCGAAATTCAAAGGCAACTGAATTTCGGCAACCGGGGCATCGAAGTCGGAATGCCGCGAAACTCACCGAGTCAAAGCGTTTCGCCGTTTGCGGAAGAAGTTGATGTAGAACAAGTAGCAGAAGCATACATGCTCAAGAGGGATCACCCGAAATTCAAAGGCAACTGAATTTCGGCAACCGGGGCATCGAAGTCGGAATGCCGCGAAACTCACCGAGTCAAAGCGTTTCGCCGTTTGCGGAAGAAGTGTGATGTAGAACAAGTAGCAGAAGCATACATGCTCAAGAGGGATCACCCGAAATTCAAAGGCAACTGAATTTCGGCAACCGGGGCATCGAAGTCGGAATGCCGCGAAACTCACCGAGTCAAAGCGTTTCGCCGTTTGCGGAAGGAAGTGTGATGTAGAACAAGTAGCAGAAGCATACATGCTCAAGAGGGATCACCCGAAATTCAAAGGCAACTGAATTTCGGCAACCGGGGCATCGAAGTCGGAATGCCGCGAAACTCACCGAGTCAAAGCGTTTCGCCGTTTGCGGAAGGAAGTGTGATGTAGAACAAGTAGCAGAAGCATACATGCTCAAGAGGGATCACCCGAAATTCAAAGGCAACTGAATTTCGGCAACCGGGGCATCGAAGTCGGAATGCCGCGAAACTCACCGAGTCAAAGCGTTTCGCCGTTTGCGGAAGAAGTGTGATGTAGAACAAGTAGCAGAAGCATACATGCTCAAGAGGGATCACCCGAAATTCAAAGGCAACTGAATTTCGGCAACCGGGGCATCGAAGTCGGAATGCCGCGAAACTCACCGAGTCAAAGCGTTTCGCCGTTTGCGGAAGGAAGTGTGATGTAGAACAAGTAGCAGAAGCATACATGCTCAAGAGGGATCACCCGAAATTCAAAGGCAACTGAATTTCGGCAACCGGGGCATCGAAGTCGGAATGCCGCGAAACTCACCGAGTCAAAGCGTTTCGCCGTTTGCGGAAGAAGTGTGATGTAGAACAAGTAGCAGAAGCATACATGCTCAAGAGGGATCACCCGAAATTCAAAGGCAACTGAATTTCGGCAACCGGGGCATCGAAGTCGGAATGCCGCGAAACTCACCGAGTCAAAGCGTTTCGCCGTTTGCGGAAGAAGTGTGATGTAGAACAAGTAGCAGAAGCATACATGCTCAAGAGGGATCACCCGAAATTCAAAGGCAACTGAATTTCGGCAACCGGGGCATCGAAGTCGGAATGCCGCGAAACTCACCGAGTCAAAGCGTTTCGCCGTTTGCGGAAGAAGTGTGATGTAGAACAAGTAGCAGAAGCATACATGCTCAAGAGGGATCACCCGAAATTCAAAGGCAACTGAATTTCGGCAACCGGGGCATCGAAGTCGGAATGCCGCGAAACTCACCGAGTCAAAGCGTTTCGCCGTTTGCGGAAGAAAGTCTGATGTAGAACAAGTAGCAGAAGCATACATGCTCAAGAGGGATCACCCGAAATTCAAAGGCAACTGAATTTCGGCAACCGGGGCATCGAAGTCGGAATGCCGCGAAACTCACCGAGTCAAAGCGTTTCGCCGTTTGCGGAAGGAAGTGTGATGTAGAACAAGTAGCAGAAGCATACATGCTCAAGAGGGATCACCCGAAATTCAAAGGCAACTGAATTTCGGCAACCGGGGCATCGAAGTCGGAATGCCGCGAAACTCACCGAGTCAAAGCGTTTCGCCGTTTGCGGAAGAAGTGTGATGTAGAACAAGTAGCAGAAGCATACATGCTCAAGAGGGATCACCCGAAATTCAAAGGCAACTGAATTTCGGCAACCGGGCATCGAAGTCGGAATGCCGCGAAACTCACCGAGTCAAAGCGTTTCGCCGTTTGCGGAAGAAAGTCTGATGTAGAACAAGTAGCAGAAGCATACATGCTCAAGAGGGATCACCCGAAATTCAAAGGCAACTGAATTTCGGCAACCGGGGCATCGAAGTCGGAATGCCGCGAAACTCACCGAGTCAAAGCGTTTCGCCGTTTGCGGAAGAAGTGTGATGTAGAACAAGTAGCAGAAGCATACATGCTCAAGAGGGATCACCCGAAATTCAAAGGCAACTGAATTTCGGCAACCGGGGCATCGAAGTCGGAATGCCGCGAAACTCACCGAGTCAAAGCGTTTCGCCGTTTGCGGAAGAAGTGTGATGTAGAACAAGTAGCAGAAGCATACATGCTCAAGAGGGATCACCCGAAATTCAAAGGCAACTGAATTTCGGCAACCGGGGCATCGAAGTCGGAATGCCGCGAAACTCACCGAGTCAAAGCGTTTCGCCGTTTGCGGAAGAAGTGTGATGTAGAACAAGTAGCAGAAGCATACATGCTCAAGAGGGATCACCCGAAATTCAAAGGCAACTGAATTTCGGCAACCGGGGCATCGAAGTCGGAATGCCGCGAAACTCACCGAGTCAAAGCGTTTCGCCGTTTGCGGAAGAAGTCTGATGTAGAACAAGTAGCAGAAGCATACATGCTCAAGAGGGATCACCCGAAATTCAAAGGCAACTGAATTTCGGCAACCGGGGCATCGAAGTCGGAATGCCGCGAAACTCACCGAGTCAAAGCGTTTCGCCGTTTGCGGAAGAAGTCTGATGTAGAACAAGTAGCAGAAGCATACATGCTCAAGAGGGATCACCCGAAATTCAAAGGCAACTGAATTTCGGCAACCGGGGCATCGAAGTCGGAATGCCGCGAAACTCACCGAGTCAAAGCGTTTCGCCGTTTGCGGAAGAAGTGTGATGTAGAACAAGTAGCAGAAGCATACATGCTCAAGAGGGATCACCCGAAATTCAAAGGCAACTGAATTTCGGCAACCGGGGCATCGAAGTCGGAATGCCGCGAAACTCACCGAGTCAAAGCGTTTCGCCGTTTGCGGAAGAAGTGTGATGTAGAACAAGTAGCAGAAGCATACATGCTCAAGAGGGATCACCCGAAATTCAAAGGCAACTGAATTTCGGCAACCGGGGCATCGAAGTCGGAATGCCGCGAAACTCACCGAGTCAAAGCGTTTCGCCGTTTGCGGAAGAAAGTCTGATGTAGAACAAGTAGCAGAAGCATACATGCTCAAGAGGGATCACCCGAAATTCAAAGGCAACTGAATTTCGGCAACCGGGGCATCGAAGTCGGAATGCCGCGAAACTCACCGAGTCAAAGCGTTTCGCCGTTTGCGGAAGGAAGTGTGATGTAGAACAAGTAGCAGAAGCATACATGCTCAAGAGGGATCACCCGAAATTCAAAGGCAACTGAATTTCGGCAACCGGGGCATCGAAGTCGGAATGCCGCGAAACTCACCGAGTCAAAGCGTTTCGCCGTTTGCGGAAGAAGTGTGATGTAGAACAAGTAGCAGAAGCATACATGCTCAAGAGGGATCACCCGAAATTCAAAGGCAACTGAATTTCGGCAACCGGGGCATCGAAGTCGGAATGCCGCGAAACTCACCGAGTCAAAGCGTTTCGCCGTTTGCGGAAGAAGTGTGATGTAGAACAAGTAGCAGAAGCATACATGCTCAAGAGGGATCACCCGAAATTCAAAGGCAACTGAATTTCGGCAACCGGGGCATCGAAGTCGGAATGCCGCGAAACTCACCGAGTCAAAGCGTTTCGCCGTTTGCGGAAGGAAGTGTGATGTAGAACAAGTAGCAGAAGCATACATGCTCAAGAGGGATCACCCGAAATTCAAAGGCAACTGAATTTCGGCAACCGGGGCATCGAAGTCGGAATGCCGCGAAACTCACCGAGTCAAAGCGTTTCGCCGTTTGCGGAAGAAGTGTGATGTAGAACAAGTAGCAGAAGCATACATGCTCAAGAGGGATCACCCGAAATTCAAAGGCAACTGAATTTCGGCAACCGGGGCATCGAAGTCGGAATGCCGCGAAACTCACCGAGTCAAAGCGTTTCGCCGTTTGCGGAAGAAGTGTGATGTAGAACAAGTAGCAGAAGCATACATGCTCAAGAGGGATCACCCGAAATTCAAAGGCAACTGAATTTCGGCAACCGGGGCATCGAAGTCGGAATGCCGCGAAACTCACCGAGTCAAAGCGTTTCGCCGTTTGCGGAAGGAAGTGTGATGTAGAACAAGTAGCAGAAGCATACATGCTCAAGAGGGATCACCCGAAATTCAAAGGCAACTGAATTTCGGCAACCGGGGCATCGAAGTCGGAATGCCGCGAAACTCACCGAGTCAAAGCGTTTCGCCGTTTGCGGAAGAAGTGTGATGTAGAACAAGTAGCAGAAGCATACATGCTCAAGAGGGATCACCCGAAATTCAAAGGCAACTGAATTTCGGCAACCGGGGCATCGAAGTCGGAATGCCGCGAAACTCACCGAGTCAAAGCGTTTCGCCGTTTGCGGAAGAAGTGTGATGTAGAACAAGTAGCAGAAGCATACATGCTCAAGAGGGATCACCCGAAATTCAAAGGCAACTGAATTTCGGCAACCGGGGCATCGAAGTCGGAATGCCGCGAAACTCACCGAGTCAAAGCGTTTCGCCGTTTGCGGAAGAAGTGTGATGTAGAACAAGTAGCAGAAGCATACATGCTCAAGAGGGATCACCCGAAATTCAAAGGCAACTGAATTTCGGCAACCGGGGCATCGAAGTCGGAATGCCGCGAAACTCACCGAGTCAAAGCGTTTCGCCGTTTGCGGAAGAAGTCTGATGTAGAACAAGTAGCAGAAGCATACATGCTCAAGAGGGATCACCCGAAATTCAAAGGCAACTGAATTTCGGCAACCGGGGCATCGAAGTCGGAATGCCGCGAAACTCACCGAGTCAAAGCGTTTCGCCGTTTGCGGAAGGAAGTGTGATGTAGAACAAGTAGCAGAAGCATACATGCTCAAGAGGGATCACCCGAAATTCAAAGGCAACTGAATTTCGGCAACCGGGGCATCGAAGTCGGAATGCCGCGAAACTCACCGAGTCAAAGCGTTTCGCCGTTTGCGGAAGAAGTGTGATGTAGAACAAGTAGCAGAAGCATACATGCTCAAGAGGGATCACCCGAAATTCAAAGGCAACTGAATTTCGGCAACCGGGGCATCGAAGTCGGAATGCCGCGAAACTCACCGAGTCAAAGCGTTTCGCCGTTTGCGGAAGAAAGTCTGATGTAGAACAAGTAGCAGAAGCATACATGCTCAAGAGGGATCACCCGAAATTCAAAGGCAACTGAATTTCGGCAACCGGGGCATCGAAGTCGGAATGCCGCGAAACTCACCGAGTCAAAGCGTTTCGCCGTTTGCGGAAGGAAGTGTGATGTAGAACAAGTAGCAGAAGCATACATGCTCAAGAGGGATCACCCGAAATTCAAAGGCAACTGAATTTCGGCAACCGGGGCATCGAAGTCGGAATGCCGCGAAACTCACCGAGTCAAAGCGTTTCGCCGTTTGCGGAAGGAAGTCTGATGTAGAACAAGTAGCAGAAGCATACATGCTCAAGAGGGATCACCCGAAATTCAAAGGCAACTGAATTTCGGCAACCGGGGCATCGAAGTCGGAATGCCGCGAAACTCACCGAGTCAAAGCGTTTCGCCGTTTGCGGAAGGAAGTGTGATGTAGAACAAGTAGCAGAAGCATACATGCTCAAGAGGGATCACCCGAAATTCAAAGGCAACTGAATTTCGGCAACCGGGGCATCGAAGTCGGAATGCCGCGAAACTCACCGAGTCAAAGCGTTTCGCCGTTTGCGGAAGAAAGTGATGTAGAACAAGTAGCAGAAGCATACATGCTCAAGAGGGATCACCCGAAATTCAAAGGCAACTGAATTTCGGCAACCGGGGCATCGAAGTCGGAATGCCGCGAAACTCACCGAGTCAAAGCGTTTCGCCGTTTGCGGAAGGAAGTGTGATGTAGAACAAGTAGCAGAAGCATACATGCTCAAGAGGGATCACCCGAAATTCAAAGGCAACTGAATTTCGGCAACCGGGGCATCGAAGTCGGAATGCCGCGAAACTCACCGAGTCAAAGCGTTTCGCCGTTTGCGGAAGAAGTGTGATGTAGAACAAGTAGCAGAAGCATACATGCTCAAGAGGGATCACCCGAAATTCAAAGGCAACTGAATTTCGGCAACCGGGGCATCGAAGTCGGAATGCCGCGAAACTCACCGAGTCAAAGCGTTTCGCCGTTTGCGGAAGAAGTGTGATGTAGAACAAGTAGCAGAAGCATACATGCTCAAGAGGGATCACCCGAAATTCAAAGGCAACTGAATTTCGGCAACCGGGGCATCGAAGTCGGAATGCCGCGAAACTCACCGAGTCAAAGCGTTTCGCCGTTTGCGGAAGAAAGTGTGATGTAGAACAAGTAGCAGAAGCATACATGCTCAAGAGGGATCACCCGAAATTCAAAGGCAACTGAATTTCGGCAACCGGGGCATCGAAGTCGGAATGCCGCGAAACTCACCGAGTCAAAGCGTTTCGCCGTTTGCGGAAGAAGTGTGATGTAGAACAAGTAGCAGAAGCATACATGCTCAAGAGGGATCACCCGAAATTCAAAGGCAACTGAATTTCGGCAACCGGGGCATCGAAGTCGGAATGCCGCGAAACTCACCGAGTCAAAGCGTTTCGCCGTTTGCGGAAGGAAGTGTGATGTAGAACAAGTAGCAGAAGCATACATGCTCAAGAGGGATCACCCGAAATTCAAAGGCAACTGAATTTCGGCAACCGGGGCATCGAAGTCGGAATGCCGCGAAACTCACCGAGTCAAAGCGTTTCGCCGTTTGCGGAAGGAAGTGTGATGTAGAACAAGTAGCAGAAGCATACATGCTCAAGAGGGATCACCCGAAATTCAAAGGCAACTGAATTTCGGCAACCGGGGCATCGAAGTCGGAATGCCGCGAAACTCACCGAGTCAAAGCGTTTCGCCGTTTGCGGAAGAAGTGTGATGTAGAACAAGTAGCAGAAGCATACATGCTCAAGAGGGATCACCCGAAATTCAAAGGCAACTGAATTTCGGCAACCGGGGCATCGAAGTCGGAATGCCGCGAAACTCACCGAGTCAAAGCGTTTCGCCGTTTGCGGAAGAAGTGTGATGTAGAACAAGTAGCAGAAGCATACATGCTCAAGAGGGATCACCCGAAATTCAAAGGCAACTGAATTTCGGCAACCGGGGCATCGAAGTCGGAATGCCGCGAAACTCACCGAGTCAAAGCGTTTCGCCGTTTGCGGAAGAAGTGTGATGTAGAACAAGTAGCAGAAGCATACATGCTCAAGAGGGATCACCCGAAATTCAAAGGCAACTGAATTTCGGCAACCGGGGCATCGAAGTCGGAATGCCGCGAAACTCACCGAGTCAAAGCGTTTCGCCGTTTGCGGAAGAAGTCTGATGTAGAACAAGTAGCAGAAGCATACATGCTCAAGAGGGATCACCCGAAATTCAAAGGCAACTGAATTTCGGCAACCGGGGCATCGAAGTCGGAATGCCGCGAAACTCACCGAGTCAAAGCGTTTCGCCGTTTGCGGAAGAAGTGTGATGTAGAACAAGTAGCAGAAGCATACATGCTCAAGAGGGATCACCCGAAATTCAAAGGCAACTGAATTTCGGCAACCGGGGCATCGAAGTCGGAATGCCGCGAAACTCACCGAGTCAAAGCGTTTCGCCGTTTGCGGAAGAAGTCTGATGTAGAACAAGTAGCAGAAGCATACATGCTCAAGAGGGATCACCCGAAATTCAAAGGCAACTGAATTTCGGCAACCGGGGCATCGAAGTCGGAATGCCGCGAAACTCACCGAGTCAAAGCGTTTCGCCGTTTGCGGAAGAAAGTGTGATGTAGAACAAGTAGCAGAAGCATACATGCTCAAGAGGGATCACCCGAAATTCAAAGGCAACTGAATTTCGGCAACCGGGGCATCGAAGTCGGAATGCCGCGAAACTCACCGAGTCAAAGCGTTTCGCCGTTTGCGGAAGAAGTGTGATGTAGAACAAGTAGCAGAAGCATACATGCTCAAGAGGGATCACCCGAAATTCAAAGGCAACTGAATTTCGGCAACCGGGGCATCGAAGTCGGAATGCCGCGAAACTCACCGAGTCAAAGCGTTTCGCCGTTTGCGGAAGAAGTGTGATGTAGAACAAGTAGCAGAAGCATACATGCTCAAGAGGGATCACCCGAAATTCAAAGGCAACTGAATTTCGGCAACCGGGGCATCGAAGTCGGAATGCCGCGAAACTCACCGAGTCAAAGCGTTTCGCCGTTTGCGGAAGGAAGTGTGATGTAGAACAAGTAGCAGAAGCATACATGCTCAAGAGGGATCACCCGAAATTCAAAGGCAACTGAATTTCGGCAACCGGGGCATCGAAGTCGGAATGCCGCGAAACTCACCGAGTCAAAGCGTTTCGCCGTTTGCGGAAGAAGTGTGATGTAGAACAAGTAGCAGAAGCATACATGCTCAAGAGGGATCACCCGAAATTCAAAGGCAACTGAATTTCGGCAACCGGGGCATCGAAGTCGGAATGCCGCGAAACTCACCGAGTCAAAGCGTTTCGCCGTTTGCGGAAGAAGTGTGATGTAGAACAAGTAGCAGAAGCATACATGCTCAAGAGGGATCACCCGAAATTCAAAGGCAACTGAATTTCGGCAACCGGGGCATCGAAGTCGGAATGCCGCGAAACTCACCGAGTCAAAGCGTTTCGCCGTTTGCGGAAGAAAGTCTGATGTAGAACAAGTAGCAGAAGCATACATGCTCAAGAGGGATCACCCGAAATTCAAAGGCAACTGAATTTCGGCAACCGGGGCATCGAAGTCGGAATGCCGCGAAACTCACCGAGTCAAAGCGTTTCGCCGTTTGCGGAAGGAAGTGTGATGTAGAACAAGTAGCAGAAGCATACATGCTCAAGAGGGATCACCCGAAATTCAAAGGCAACTGAATTTCGGCAACCGGGGCATCGAAGTCGGAATGCCGCGAAACTCACCGAGTCAAAGCGTTTCGCCGTTTGCGGAAGAAGTGTGATGTAGAACAAGTAGCAGAAGCATACATGCTCAAGAGGGATCACCCGAAATTCAAAGGCAACTGAATTTCGGCAACCGGGGCATCGAAGTCGGAATGCCGCGAAACTCACCGAGTCAAAGCGTTTCGCCGTTTGCGGAAGAAGTGTGATGTAGAACAAGTAGCAGAAGCATACATGCTCAAGAGGGATCACCCGAAATTCAAAGGCAACTGAATTTCGGCAACCGGGGCATCGAAGTCGGAATGCCGCGAAACTCACCGAGTCAAAGCGTTTCGCCGTTTGCGGAAGAAGTGTGATGTAGAACAAGTAGCAGAAGCATACATGCTCAAGAGGGATCACCCGAAATTCAAAGGCAACTGAATTTCGGCAACCGGGGCATCGAAGTCGGAATGCCGCGAAACTCACCGAGTCAAAGCGTTTCGCCGTTTGCGGAAGAAAGTGTGATGTAGAACAAGTAGCAGAAGCATACATGCTCAAGAGGGATCACCCGAAATTCAAAGGCAACTGAATTTCGGCAACCGGGGCATCGAAGTCGGAATGCCGCGAAACTCACCGAGTCAAAGCGTTTCGCCGTTTGCGGAAGAAGTGTGATGTAGAACAAGTAGCAGAAGCATACATGCTCAAGAGGGATCACCCGAAATTCAAAGGCAACTGAATTTCGGCAACCGGGGCATCGAAGTCGGAATGCCGCGAAACTCACCGAGTCAAAGCGTTTCGCCGTTTGCGGAAGAAGTGTGATGTAGAACAAGTAGCAGAAGCATACATGCTCAAGAGGGATCACCCGAAATTCAAAGGCAACTGAATTTCGGCAACCGGGGCATCGAAGTCGGAATGCCGCGAAACTCACCGAGTCAAAGCGTTTCGCCGTTTGCGGAAGAAGTGTGATGTAGAACAAGTAGCAGAAGCATACATGCTCAAGAGGGATCACCCGAAATTCAAAGGCAACTGAATTTCGGCAACCGGGGCATCGAAGTCGGAATGCCGCGAAACTCACCGAGTCAAAGCGTTTCGCCGTTTGCGGAAGAAGTGTGATGTAGAACAAGTAGCAGAAGCATACATGCTCAAGAGGGATCACCCGAAATTCAAAGGCAACTGAATTTCGGCAACCGGGGCATCGAAGTCGGAATGCCGCGAAACTCACCGAGTCAAAGCGTTTCGCCGTTTGCGGAAGGAAGTGTGATGTAGAACAAGTAGCAGAAGCATACATGCTCAAGAGGGATCACCCGAAATTCAAAGGCAACTGAATTTCGGCAACCGGGGCATCGAAGTCGGAATGCCGCGAAACTCACCGAGTCAAAGCGTTTCGCCGTTTGCGGAAGAAGTGTGATGTAGAACAAGTAGCAGAAGCATACATGCTCAAGAGGGATCACCCGAAATTCAAAGGCAACTGAATTTCGGCAACCGGGGCATCGAAGTCGGAATGCCGCGAAACTCACCGAGTCAAAGCGTTTCGCCGTTTGCGGAAGAAAGTGTGATGTAGAACAAGTAGCAGAAGCATACATGCTCAAGAGGGATCACCCGAAATTCAAAGGCAACTGAATTTCGGCAACCGGGGCATCGAAGTCGGAATGCCGCGAAACTCACCGAGTCAAAGCGTTTCGCCGTTTGCGGAAGGAAGTGTGATGTAGAACAAGTAGCAGAAGCATACATGCTCAAGAGGGATCACCCGAAATTCAAAGGCAACTGAATTTCGGCAACCGGGGCATCGAAGTCGGAATGCCGCGAAACTCACCGAGTCAAAGCGTTTCGCCGTTTGCGGAAGAAGTCTGATGTAGAACAAGTAGCAGAAGCATACATGCTCAAGAGGGATCACCCGAAATTCAAAGGCAACTGAATTTCGGCAACCGGGGCATCGAAGTCGGAATGCCGCGAAACTCACCGAGTCAAAGCGTTTCGCCGTTTGCGGAAGAAGTGTGATGTAGAACAAGTAGCAGAAGCATACATGCTCAAGAGGGATCACCCGAAATTCAAAGGCAACTGAATTTCGGCAACCGGGGCATCGAAGTCGGAATGCCGCGAAACTCACCGAGTCAAAGCGTTTCGCCGTTTGCGGAAGGAAGTGTGATGTAGAACAAGTAGCAGAAGCATACATGCTCAAGAGGGATCACCCGAAATTCAAAGGCAACTGAATTTCGGCAACCGGGGCATCGAAGTCGGAATGCCGCGAAACTCACCGAGTCAAAGCGTTTCGCCGTTTGCGGAAGAAGTGTGATGTAGAACAAGTAGCAGAAGCATACATGCTCAAGAGGGATCACCCGAAATTCAAAGGCAACTGAATTTCGGCAACCGGGGCATCGAAGTCGGAATGCCGCGAAACTCACCGAGTCAAAGCGTTTCGCCGTTTGCGGAAGGAAGTGTGATGTAGAACAAGTAGCAGAAGCATACATGCTCAAGAGGGATCACCCGAAATTCAAAGGCAACTGAATTTCGGCAACCGGGGCATCGAAGTCGGAATGCCGCGAAACTCACCGAGTCAAAGCGTTTCGCCGTTTGCGGAAGAAGTGTGATGTAGAACAAGTAGCAGAAGCATACATGCTCAAGAGGGATCACCCGAAATTCAAAGGCAACTGAATTTCGGCAACCGGGGCATCGAAGTCGGAATGCCGCGAAACTCACCGAGTCAAAGCGTTTCGCCGTTTGCGGAAGAAGTGTGATGTAGAACAAGTAGCAGAAGCATACATGCTCAAGAGGGATCACCCGAAATTCAAAGGCAACTGAATTTCGGCAACCGGGGCATCGAAGTCGGAATGCCGCGAAACTCACCGAGTCAAAGCGTTTCGCCGTTTGCGGAAGAAGTGTGATGTAGAACAAGTAGCAGAAGCATACATGCTCAAGAGGGATCACCCGAAATTCAAAGGCAACTGAATTTCGGCAACCGGGCATCGAAGTCGGAATGCCGCGAAACTCACCGAGTCAAAGCGTTTCGCCGTTTGCGGAAGAAGTGTGATGTAGAACAAGTAGCAGAAGCATACATGCTCAAGAGGGATCACCCGAAATTCAAAGGCAACTGAATTTCGGCAACCGGGGCATCGAAGTCGGAATGCCGCGAAACTCACCGAGTCAAAGCGTTTCGCCGTTTGCGGAAGAAGTGTGATGTAGAACAAGTAGCAGAAGCATACATGCTCAAGAGGGATCACCCGAAATTCAAAGGCAACTGAATTTCGGCAACCGGGGCATCGAAGTCGGAATGCCGCGAAACTCACCGAGTCAAAGCGTTTCGCCGTTTGCGGAAGAAGTGTGATGTAGAACAAGTAGCAGAAGCATACATGCTCAAGAGGGATCACCCGAAATTCAAAGGCAACTGAATTTCGGCAACCGGGGCATCGAAGTCGGAATGCCGCGAAACTCACCGAGTCAAAGCGTTTCGCCGTTTGCGGAAGAAGTGTGATGTAGAACAAGTAGCAGAAGCATACATGCTCAAGAGGGATCACCCGAAATTCAAAGGCAACTGAATTTCGGCAACCGGGGCATCGAAGTCGGAATGCCGCGAAACTCACCGAGTCAAAGCGTTTCGCCGTTTGCGGAAGAAGTGTGATGTAGAACAAGTAGCAGAAGCATACATGCTCAAGAGGGATCACCCGAAATTCAAAGGCAACTGAATTTCGGCAACCGGGGCATCGAAGTCGGAATGCCGCGAAACTCACCGAGTCAAAGCGTTTCGCCGTTTGCGGAAGAAGTGTGATGTAGAACAAGTAGCAGAAGCATACATGCTCAAGAGGGATCACCCGAAATTCAAAGGCAACTGAATTTCGGCAACCGGGCATCGAAGTCGGAATGCCGCGAAACTCACCGAGTCAAAGCGTTTCGCCGTTTGCGGAAGAAGTGTGATGTAGAACAAGTAGCAGAAGCCATATATGCTCAAGAGGGATCCACCCGAAATTCAAAGGCAATTGAATTTCGGCAACCGCAGGGCATCGAAGTCGGAATGCCGCGAAACTCACCGAGTCAATGCCTTTCTTTGTTTGCGGAAGGAACTGTGATGTAGAACAAGTAGCAGAAGCATACATAGCTCAAGAGGGATCAACCGAAATTCAAAGGCAACTGAATTTCGGCAACCGGGGCATCGAAGTCGGAATGCCGCGAAACTCACCGAGTCAAAGCGTTTCGCCGTTTGCTGGAAGGAAAGTGTGATGTAGAAACAAGTAGCAGATGCATACATGCTCAAAAGGGATCACCACGAAATTCAAAGTCAACTGAATTTTTCGGCACACCGGTGCATTTCGAAGTCGGAATGCCGCGAAACTCACCGATGGTCAAAGCGTTTACGCTGTTTCCGGTTTCCATTCGTCTTGCGGAAGGAAGCTGTGATGTAGAACAAGTAAGCAGAAGCATACATGCTCAAGAGGGATCAACCCGAAATTCAACAGGCAACTGAATTTCGCAACCGGGGCATCGAAGTCGGAATGCCAGTGAACAACTCCACTCGATGTCAAAGCGTTTCGCTGTTTGCGGAAGGAAGTTGTTGGATGTAGAACAATGTAGCAGATAGCATACCATGCTCAAGAGGGATCACCCGAAATTCAAAGGCAACTGAATTTCGGCAACCGAGGGGCATCGAAGTCGGAATGCCGCGAAACTCATCCAGTCAAAGCGTTACGCCCTTTGCGGAATGAAGTGTGATGTAGAACAAGTAGCAGAAGCATACATGCTCAAGAGGGATCACCCGAAATTCAAAGGCAACTGAATTTCGGCAACCGGGGCATCGAAGTCGGAATGCCGCGAAACTCACCGAGTCAAAGCGTTTCGCCCTTTGCGTTAGGAAGTGTGATGTAGAACAAGTAGCAGAAGCATACATGCTCAAGAGGGATCACCCGAAATTCAAAGGCAACTGAATTTCGGCAACCGGGGCATCGAAGTCGGAATGCCGCGAAACTCACCGAGTCAAAGCGTTTCGCCATTTGCGGAAGGAAGTGTGATGTACAACAAGTAGCAGAAGCATACATGCTCAAGAGGGATCACCCGAAATTCAAAGGCAACTGAATTTCGCCAATCAGGGCATCAAAGTCGGAACGCCGCGAAACTCATCGAGTCAAAGCGTTTCGCTGTTTGCGGAAGGAAGTGTGATGTAGAACAAGTAGCAGAAGCATACATGCTCAAGAGGGATCACCCGAAATTCAAAGGCAACTGAATTTCGGCAACCGGGGCATCGAAGTCGGAATGCCGCGAAACTCACCGAGTCAAAGCGTTTCGCCCTTTGCGGAAGGAAGTGTGATGTAGAACAAGTAGCAGAAGCATACATGCTCAAGAGGGATCACCCGAAATTCAAAGGCAACTGAATTTCGGCAACCGGGGCATCAAAGTCGGAATGCCGCGAAACTCATCGAGTCAAAGCGTTTCGCTGTTTTCGGAAGAAAGTGTGATGTAAAACAAGTAGCAGAAGCATACATGCTCAAGAGGGATCACTCGAAATTCAAAGGCAACTGAATTTCGGCAACCGGGGCATCGAAGTCAGAATGCCGCGAAACTCAGCGAGTCAAAGTGTTTCGCCCTTTGCGGAAGGAAGTGTGATGTAGAACAAGTAGCAGAAGCATACATGCTCAAGAGGGATCACCCGAAATTCAAAGGCAACTGAATTTCGGCAACCAGGGCATCGAAGTCGGAATGCCGCGAAACTCACCGAGTCAAACTTTTCGCCGTTTGCGAAAGAAGTGTGATGTAGAACAAGTAGCAGAAGCATACATGCTCAAGAGGGATCACCCGAAATTCAAAAGGCAACTGAATTTCGGCAACCGGGGCATCGAAGTCGGAATGCCGCGAAAGCTCACCGAGTCAAAGCGTTTCGCCGTTTGCGGAAGGCAAGTGTGATGTAGAACAAGTAGCAGAAGCATACATGCTCAAGAGGGATTACCCAAAATTCAAAGGCAACTGAATTTCGGCAACCGGGGCATCGAAGTTGGAATGCTGGGAAACTCACCGAGTCAAAGCGTTTCGTTGTTTGCGGAAGGAAGTGTGATGTAGAACAAGTAGCAGAAGCATACATGCTCAAGAGGGATCACCCGAAATTCAAAGGCAACTGAATTTCGGCAACCGGGGCATCGAAGTCGGAATGCCGCGAAACTCATCGAGTCAAAGCGTTATGCCCTTTGCGGAAGGAAGTGTGATGTAGAACAAGTAGCAGAAGCATACATGCTCTAGAGGGATCACCCGAAATTCAAAGGCAACTGAATTTCGGCAACCGGGGCATCGAAGTCGGAATGCCGCGAAACTCACCGAGTCAAAGCGTTTCGCCATTTTGCGGAAAGAAGTGTGATGTAGAACAAGTAGCAGAAGCATACATGCTCAAGAGGGATCACCCGAAATTCAAAGGCAACTGAATTTCGGCAACCGGGGCATCGAAGTCGGAATGCCGCGAAACTCATCGAGTCAAAGCGTTTCGCCTTTTGCGGAAGGAAGTGTGATGTAGAACAAGTAGCAGAAGCATACATGCTCAAGAGGGATCACCCGAAATTCAAGGCAACTGAATTTCGGCAACCGGGGCATCGAAAGTCGGAATGCCGCGAAAACTCACCAAGTCAAAGCGTTTCGCCGTTTGCGGAAGGAAGTGTGATGTAGAACAAGTAGCAGAAGCATACATGCTCAAGAGGGATCACTCGAAATTCAAAGGCAACTGAATTTTAGCAACCGGGGCATCAAAGTCGGAATGCCGTGAAACTCAACGAGTCAAAGCGTTTCGCCGTTTGCGGAAGGAAGTGTGATGTAGAACAAGTAGCAGAAGCATACAGGCTCAAGAGGGATCACCCGAAATTCAAAGGCAATTGAATTTCGGCAACCGGGGCGACGAAGTTGGAATGCCGCGAAACTCATCGACTCAAAGCGTTTCGCCGTTTGCGGAAGGAAGTGTGATGTAGAATAAGTAGCAGACGTATACATGCTCAAGAGGGATCACCCGAAATTCAAAGGCAACTGAATTTCGGCAGCCGGGGCATCGAAGTCGGAATGCCGTGAAACTCACCGAGTCAAAGCGTTTTCGCTGTTTGCGGAAGGAAGTGTGATGTAGAACAAGTAGCAGAAGCATACATGCTCAAGAGGGATCAACCCGAAATTCAAAGGCAACTGAATTTCGGCAACCGGGGCATCGAAGTCGGAATGTCGCGAAACTCACCAGAGTGAAAGCGTTTCGCCGTTTGCGGAAGGAAGTGTGATGTAGAACAAGTAGCAGAAGCATACATGCTCAAGAGGGATCACCCGAAATTCAAAGGCAACTGAAATTTCGGCAACCGGGGCATCGAAGTCGGAATGCCGCGAAACTCACCGAGTCAAAGCGTTTCGTCGTTTGCGGAAGGAAGTGTGATGTAGAACAAGTAGCAGAAGCATACATGCTCAAAGAGGGATCACCCGAAATTCAAAGGCAACTGAATTTCGGCAAACCGGGGCATCGAAGTCGGAATGCCGCGAAACTCATCCCGTCAAAGCGTTTCGCCGTTTGCGGAAGGAAGTGTGATGTAGAACAAGTAGCAGAAGCATACATGCTCAAAAGGGATCACCCGAAATTCCAAGGCAACTGAATTTCGGCAACCGGGGCATCGAAGTCGGAATGCCGCGAAACTCACCGAGTCAAAGCGTTTCGCCGTTTGCGGAAGAAGTGTGATGTAGAACAAGTAGCAGAAGCATACATGCTCAAGAGGGATCACCCGAAATTCAAAGGCAATTGAATTTCGGCAACCGGGGCATCAAAGTCGGAATGCCGCGAAACTCATCGAGTCAAAGCGTTTCGCCGTTTGCGGAAGGAAGTGTGATGTAGAACAAGTAGCAGAAGCATACATGCTCAAGAGGGATCACCCGAAATTCAAAGGCAACTGAATTTCGGCAACCGGGGCATCGAAGTCGGAATGCCGCGAAACTCACCGAGTCAAAGTGTTTCGCCGTTTGCGGAAGGAAGTGTGATGTAGAACAAGTAGCAGAAGCATACATGCTAAAGAGGGATCACCCGAAATTCAAAGGCAACTGAATTTCGGCAACCGGGGCATCGAAGTCGGAATGCCGCGAAACTCACCGAGTCAAAGCGTTTCTCTATTTGCGGAAGGAAGTGTGATGTAGAACAAGTAGCAGAAGCATACATGCTCAAGAGGGATCACCCGAAATTCAAAGGCAACTGAATTTCGGCAACCGGGGCATCGAAGTCGGAATGCCGCGAAACTCACCGAGTCAAAGCGTTTCGCCGTTTGCGGAAGGAAGTGTGATGTAGAACAAGTAGCAGAAGCATACATGCTCAAGAGGGATCACCCGAAATTCAAAGGCAACTGAATTTCGGCAACCGCGGCATCGAAGTCGGAATGCCGCGAAACTCACCGAGTCAAAGCGTTTCGCCGTTTGCGGAAGGAAGTGTGATGTAGAACAAGTAGCAGAAGCATACATGCTCAAGAGGGATCACCCGAAATTCAAAGGCAACTCAAATTTCGGCAACCGGGGCATCGAAGTCGGAATGCCGCGAAACTCACCGAGTCAAAGCGTTTCGCCGTTTGCGGAAGGAAGTGTGATGTAGAACAAGTAGCAGAAGCATACATGCTCAAGAGGGATCACCCGAAATTCAAAGGCAACTGAATTTCGGCAACCGGGGCATCGAAGTCGGAATGCCGCGAAACTCACCGAGTCAAAGCGTTCCGCCGTTTGCGGAAGGAAGTGTGATGTAGAACAAGTAGCAGAAGCATACATGCTCAAGAGGGATCACCCGAAATTCAAAGGCAACTGAATTTCGGCAACCGGGGCATCGAAGTCGGAATGCCGCGAAACTCACCGAGTCAAAGCGTTTCGTTGTTTGCGGAAGGAAGTGTGATGTAGAACAAGTAGCAGAAGCATACATGCTCAAGAGGGATCACCCGAAATTCAAAAGGCAACTGAATTGCGGCAACCGGGGCTCGAAGTCGGAATGCCGCGAAACTCACCGAGTCAAAGCGTTTCGCCGTTTTGCGGAAGGAAGTGTGATGTAGAACAATTAGCAGAAGCATACATGCTCAAGAGGGATCACCCGAAATTCAAAGGCAACTGAATTTCGGCAA
>CM055350.1:2076946-2110909 GCA_029228515.1 Populus alba x Populus x berolinensis | reverse complement strand
AACCGGGGCATCGAAGTCGGAATGCCACGAAACTCACCGAGTCAAAGCGTTTCGCCGTTTGCGGAAGAAAGTGTGATGTAAATCAAGTAGCAGAAGCATACATGCTCAAGAGGGATCCCCCGAAATTCAAAGGCAACTGAATTTCGGCAACCGGGGCATCGAAGTCGGAATGCCGCAAAACTCAACGAGTCAAAGCGTTTCGCCGTTTGCGGAAGAAAGACTGATGTAGAACAAGTAGCTGAAGCATACATGCTCAAGAGCGATCACCCGAAATTAGAAGGCAACTGAATTTCGCCAACCGGGGCATCGAAGTCGGAATGCTGCAATACTCACCGAGTCAAAGCGTTTCGCTGTTTGCGGAAGGAAGTGTGATGTAGAACAAGTAGCAGAAGCAACATGCTCAAGAGGGATCACCCGGAATTCAAAGGAAACTGAATTTCGGCAACCGGGGCATCGAATTCTGAATGCCGCGAAAGTCACCGTGTCAAAGTGTTTCGCCGTTTGCGGAAGAAAGTCTGATGTAGAACAAGTAGCAGAAGCATACAAGCTCAAGAGGGATCACCCGAAATTCAAAGGCAACTAAATTTCGGCAACCGGGGCATCGAAGTAGGAATGCCGCGAAACTCAACGAGTCAAAGCGTTTCGCCGTTTACGGAAGAAAGACTGATGTAGAACAAGTAGCTGAAGCATACATGCTCAAGAGGGATCACTTTCAAAGGCAACTGAACAACCGGGCATCGAAGTCGAATGCCGCGAAACTCACCGAGTCAAAGCGTTTCGCCGTTTGCGGAAGAAAGTGTGATGTAAACAAGTAGCAGAAGCATACATGCTCAAGAGGGATCACCCGAAATTCAAGGCAACTGAATTTCGGCAACGGGGCATCGAAGTCGGAATGCCGCGAAACTCACCGAGTCAAAGCGTTTCGCCGTTTGCGGAAGAAAGTGTGATGTAGAACAAGTAGCAGAAGCATACATGCTCAAGAGGGATCACCCGAAATTCAAAGGCAACTGAATTTCGGCAACGGGGCATCGAAGTCGGAATGCCGCGAAACTCACCGAGTCAAAGCGTTTCGTCGTTTGCGGAAGAAAGTGTGATGTAGAACAAGTAGCAGAAGCATACATGCTCAAGAGGGATCACCCGAAATTCAAAGGCAACTGAATTTCGGCAACCGGGGCATCGAAGTCGGAATGCCGCGAAACTCACCGAGTCAAAGCGTTTCGCCGTTTGCGGAAGAAAGTGTGATGTAGAACAAGTAGCAGAAGCATACATGCTCAAGAGGGATCACCCGAAATTCAAAGGCAACTGAATTTCGGCAACCGGGGCATCGAAGTCGGAATGCCGCGAACTCACCGAGTCAAAGCGTTTCGCCGTTTGCGGAAGAAAGTGTGATGTAGAACAAGTAGCAGAAGCATACATGCTCAGAATTTCCTTTTCGGCAACCGGGCATCGAAGTCGGAATGCCGCGAAACTCACCGAGTCAAAGCGTTTCGCCGTTTGCGGAAGAAAGTGTGATGTAAATCAAGTAGCAGAAGCATACATGCTCAAGAGGGATCCCCCGAAATTCAAGGGCAACTGAATTTCGGCAACCGGGCCATCGAAGTCGGAATGCCGCGAAACTCACCGAGTCAAAGCGTTTCGCCGTTTGCGGAAGAAAGTGTGATGTAGAACAAGTAGCAGAAGCATACATGCTCAAGAGGGATCACCCGAAATTCAAAGGCAACTGAATTTCGGCAACCGGGGCATCGAAGTCGGAATGCCGCGAAACTCACCGAGTCAAAGCGTTTCGCCGTTTGCGAAGAAAGTGTGATGTAGAACAAGTAGCAGAAGCATACATGCTCAAGAGGGATCACCCGAAATTCAAAGGCAACTGAATTTCGGCAAACGGGGCATCGAAGTCGGAATGCCGCGAAACTCACCGAGTCAAAGCGTTTCGCCGTTTGCGGAAGAAAGTGTGATGTAGAACAAGTAGCAGAAGCATACATGCTCAAGAGGGATCATCCAAAATTCAAAGGCAACTGAATTTCGGCAACCGGGGCATCGAAGTCGGAATGCGGCGAAACTCACCGAGTCAAAGCGTTTCGCCGTTTGCGGAAGAAAGTGTGATGTAAATCAAGTAGTAGAAGCATAAATGCTCAAGAGGGATCCCCGGGATCGAATCGGAATGCAACGAATTTTCACCGGCAAAGCGAATCATTTCGGCGTCGGCGGCCACCGAACTCGAGTCAAAGCGTTTCGCCGTTTGCGGAAGAAAGTGTGATTAGAACAAGTAGCAGAAGCATACATGCTCAAGAGGGATCACCCGAAATTCAAAGGCAACTGAATTTCGGCAACCGGGCATCGAAGTCGGAATGCGGCGAAACTCACCGAGTCAAAGCCTTTCGCCGTTTGCGGAAGAAAGTGTGATGTAGAACAAGTAGCAGAAGCATACATGCTCAAGAGGGATCACCCGAAATTCAAAGGCAACTGAATTTCGGCAACCGGGGCATCGAAGTCGGAATGCCGCGAAACTCACCGAGTCAAAGCGTTTCGCCGTTTGCGGAAGAAAGTGTGATGTAGAACAAGTAGCAGAAGCATACATGCTCAAGAGGGATCACCCGAAATTCAAAGGCAACTGAATTTCGGCAAACGGGGCATCGAAGTCGGAATGCCGCGAAACTCACCGAATCAAAGCGTTTCGCCGTTTGCGGAAGAAAGTGTGATGTAGAACAAGTAGCAGAAGCATACATGCTCAAGAGGGATCACCCGAAATTCATAGGCAACTGAATTTCGGCAACCGGGGCATCGAAGTCGGAATGCCGCGAAACTCACCGAATCAAAGCGTTTCGCCGTTGCGCGAAGAAAAAGTGTGATGTAGAACAAGTAGCAGAAGCATACATGCTGAATTTTTTTGCAACAACGGGCATCGAAGTCGGAATGCCGCGAAACTCACCGAGTCAAAGCGTTTCGCCGTTTGCGGAAGAAAGTGTGATGTAGAACAAGTAGCAGAA
Source organism: Populus alba x Populus x berolinensis (assembly GCA_029228515.1). Lineage (NCBI taxonomy): Eukaryota > Viridiplantae > Streptophyta > Magnoliopsida > Malpighiales > Salicaceae > Populus > Populus alba x Populus x berolinensis. Next base: position 2,107,922 of record CM055350.1, on the reverse strand, counting down.
GCATACATGCTCAAGAGGGATCACCCGAATTCAAAGGCAACTGAATTTCGGCAACAGGGCCATCGAAGTCGAAATGCCGCGAAACTCACCTAGTCAAAGCGTTTCGCCGTTTGCGGAAGAAAGTGTGATGTAAATCAAGTACCAGAAGCATACATGCTCAAGAGGGATCACCCGAAATTCAAAGGCAACTGAATTTCGGCAACCGGGGCATCGAAGTCGGAATGCCGCGAAACTCACCGAGTCAAAGCGTTTCGCCGTTTGCGGAAGAAAGTGTGATGTAGTACAAGTAGCAGAAGCATACATGCTCAAGAATTTTTTTCGGCAACCGGGCATCGAAGTCGGAATGCCGCGAAACTCACCGAGTCAAAGCGTTTCGCCGTTTGCGGAAGAAAGTGTGATGTAGAACAAGTAGCAGAAGCATACATGCTCAAGAGGGATCACCCGAAATTCAAAGGCAACTGAATTTCGGCAACCGGGGCATCGAAGTCGGAATGCCGCGAATCTCACCGAGTCAAAGCGTTTCGCCGTTTGCGGAAGAAAGTGTGATGTAGAACAAGTAGCAGAAGCATACATGCTCAAGAGGGATCACCCGAAATTCAAAGGCAACTGAATTTCAGCAAACAGGGCATCGAAGTCGGAATGCGGCGAAACTCACAGAGTCAAAGCCTTTCGGTGTTTGCGGAAGAAAGTGTGATGTAGAACAAGTAGCAGAAGCGTACATGCTCAAGAGGGATCACCCGATATTCAAAGGCAACTGAATTTCGGCAACCGTGGCATCGAAGTCGTAATGCCGCGAAACTCACCGTGTCAAAGCATTTCGCCGTTTGCGAAAGAAAGTGTGATGTAGAACAAGTAGCAGAAGCATACATGCTCAAGAGGGATCACTCGAAATTTAAAGGGACCTGAATTGCGGCAACCGGGGCATCGAAGTCGGAATGCCGCGAAACTCACCGAGTCAAAGCGTTTCGCCGTTTGCGGAAGAAAGTGTGATGTAGAACAAGTAGCAGAAGCATACATGCTCAAGAGGGATCACCCGAAATTCAAAGGCAACTGAATTTCGGCAAACGGGACATCGAAGATGGAATGCCGCGAAACTCACCGAGTCAAAGCGTTTCGCCGTTTGCGGAAGAAAGTGTGATGTAGAACAAGTAGCAGAAGCATACATGATCAAGAGGGATCACCTGCGAAATTTTAAGGCCAAACTCAATTTCGGCAAACCGGGGCATCGACAGTCGGAATGTCGCGAAACTCACCGAGTCAAAGCGTTTCGCCGTTTGCGGAAGAAGTCTGATGTAGAACAAGAAGCAGACAGCATACATGCTCAAAGTGGGATCACCTGAAATTATATGGCAACTGAAATTTCGGCAAACAGGTTGCATCGAAGTCGGAATGCCGCGAAATCACCGACGTCAAAGGGCTTTGATGTTTGCGGAAGGAAGTGTGATGTGGAACAAGTCAGCAGAAGCATACATGCTCAGAGGGATCACCGAATTTCAAAGGCAAAAGAAATTTCGGCTAACCGGGGCATCGAATGAGTAGTCGGAATCCCGCGAAACTCACCGAGTCAATGCGTTTTTGGCCATTTGCGGAAGGCAGTGCGATGTTTAGACAAGTCAGCAGATGCATACATGCTCAAGAGGGATCACCCGAAATTCAAAGGCAACTGAATTTCGGCAAACCGGGGCATCGAAGGCGGAAATGCCGCGAAACCTCACCGAGTCAAATACGTTTCGTTGTTCGCGGAGGGAAGTGTGATGTTTGAAACAAGTAGCGAAGAAGCATACATGCTCAAGGAGGGATCACAAAAATTCAAAGGCAACTGATATTTCGGCAACCCGTGGGCATCGAATTAGTCGGAATGCTGCGAATACTCACAGAGTCAAAGCGTTTCGTTGTTTGCGGAGAGGAGTGTGATGTAGAAACAAGTAGCAGAAGCATACATGCTGAAATTTTGCAAGAGGGCATCGAAGTCGGAATGCCCCGAAATTCAAAGGCAACACATTTCGGGCAACCGGGGCATCGAAGTCGGAACTTTATTGCCGCGAAACTCACCGAGTCAAAACGTTTCGCCTTTTGCCGTTTGCGGAGGGATTAGTGTGATGAGTAGAACAAGTAGCAGAAGCATTACATGCTCAAGAGGGATCACCCGAAAATCAAATGATACAACTGAATTTCGGCAACGGGTCTGGGCATCGAAGTCGGTATGCCGCGAAACTCACCGAGTCAAAGCGTTTCGTTGTTTGCGGAAGGAAGTGTGATCTAGAACAAGTAGCAGAAGCAATACATGCTCAAGAGGGATCACACGAAATTCAAAGGCAACTAAAATACTCGGCAACGGGTGGCATCGAAGTCTGAATCCCGCGAAACTCACCGAGTCAAAGCGTTTGGCCGTTTGCGGAAGATTTCGTTTCAGTGCGATGTTAGAACAAGTAGCAGAAGCATAAATGCTCAAGGAGTGATCACCCCGAAATTGCAAAGGTAACTCAATTTCGGCAACCGGGGCATCGAGGTCGGAATGCCGCGAAACTCACCGAGTCAAAGCGTTTCGCTGTTTGCGGAGGAAAGTGTGATGTTTAACAAGTAGCGGAAGCATACATGCTCAAGAGGAATCACCCAAAATTTAAAGGCAACTGAATTGTGGCTACCGGGGATCGTTGTCGGAATGCCAGCGAAACTCTCACCGAGTCAAAGCGTTTACGCAGTTTGCGGAACGCAGTGTGATGTAAAACGAAGAAGCAGAACGCATACTTATGCTCTCAAGAGGGGAATCACCTAGAAATTCAAAGGGCAATCTGAATTTGGGGCAACAGGTGCATCATAAGTCGTGATATGCCGCGGAAAACTAACCGAGTCAAAGAGTTTCAGATGTTTGCGGAAGGATGTGTGATGTAGAACAAGTAGCAGAAGCAATACTATGCTCAAGACGGATCACCCGAACCATTCAAAGGCAACTTGAATTTCGGCAACCGGCGGCATCGAAGTCCGGAAATACTGCGAAAACTCACCGAGGTCAAAGCGTTTGGCCGTTTGCGGAAGAGAAGTTGCGATTGTTAGAACAAGTAGCAGTGAAGCATACATGCTCAAGAGGGATCACTCCGTAATTCAAAAGGCAACTGAATTTCGGCAACCGGGGCATCGAAGTCGGAATGCCGCGAAACTCACCGATTGAGTCAAAGCGTTTCGTTGTTTGCGGAAGGAAGTGTGATGTAGAACAAGTAGCAGAAGTCTACATGCTCAAGAGGGATCACCCGAAATTCAAAGGCAACTGAATATCGGCAACAGCGGGCATTCGAAGTCGGAATGCCGCGAAACTCACCGACGACAAAAGCGTTTCGTTGTTTGCGGAAGGAAGTGTGATGTAGAAACAAGTAGCAGAACCATACATGCTCAAGTAGGGACATCAACCCGAAAAATTTCAAAGGCAACTGAACTTTCGGCAACGGGGCATCGATCCTAGTCGGAATGCCGCGAAAAACTCACCGAGTCAAAGGGCGTTTTCGTTGTTTTGCGGAAGGAAGTGTGATGTTAGAACAAGTAAGCAGAAGCATAAATGCTCAAGAGGGGGGGGGGGGCCCCCGCCAAGGGGGGGGGGGTGCTCCCCCGAAATTCAAAGGCAACAAAATTTCGGCAACCGGGGCATCGAAGTCGTGAGAATGCAGCGAAACTCACCGAGTCAAAGCGTTATGGCCGTTTGCGGAAGAAGTGCGATGTAGAACAAGTAGCAGAAGCATACAATGCTCAAGAGGGTTCCCCCGAAATTCAAAGGCAACTCAATTTCGGCAACCGGGCATCGAAGTCGGAATGCCGCGAAACTCACCGAGTCAAAGCGTTTTCGCTTTTGCGGAGGAAAGTGTGATGGTTTAACAAGTAGCAGAAGCATACATGCTCAAGAGGGATCACCAGAATTTCACAGGCAACTGAAGATTTCGGCAACCGGGGCAATCGAAAGTCGGAATGCCCGCGAAACTCACCGAGTCAAAGGCGTTTCCGCGGTTTGCGGAAGAAAGTCTGATGTAGAACAAGTAGCAGAAGCATACAATGCTCAAAAGCGGATCACACGAAATTCAAAGGGCAACTGAATTCCGGCAACCGGGGCATCGATTATGTCGGAAGGCCGCGAAACTCACCGAGTCAATGCGCTTTCGTTGATTGCGGATGCGAAGTGTGATTGTAGAACAAGTAGCAGAAGCTATACATGCTCAAGAGGGATCACCCGAAATTCAACAGGCAACTGAATTTCGGCAACCGGATGCATCGAAGTCGGGAATACTGCGATAAATCACATGAGTCAAAGCGTTTGGGCGTTTGCTATGAAGGAAGTGCGTGATGTTAGAACAAGTAGCAGCTAGCATACATGCTCAAGAGGGATCACCCGAAATTCAAAGTCAACTGAATTTCGGCAATCGTGGGCATCGAAAGTTCGGAATTGCCGCGAAAACCTCCGAGTCAAAACGTTACGTTGTTTGCGGAGGGAAGTGTGATGTCGAACAAGTTAGCAGAGAGACATACATTTGCTTCAAGAGGGATCACCCGAATTTCAAAGGCAAAAGAATTTCGCGCTACCGGGGCATCGAAGTCGGGAATCCCGCGAAATCTCACCGTAGGTCAAAGCTTTTGGCCGTTCGCGGAAGGAAGTGCGATGTAGAACAAGTAGCAGATGCATACATTGCTTAAGAGGGATCACCCGATAATTCAAAGGCAACTTGAATTTCGGCAACCGGGGGTTCATCGAAGTGGAAATGCCGCGAAACTCACCGAGTCAAAACGTTTCGTTTTTGGCGTGAGGAAGCATAAGTGATGTGACAAAGTGTGATGTAGATAAGTAGCAGAAAGCATACATGCTCACAGTGGGATCACCCGAAATTCAAAGGTAACGGAATTTCGGCAACCGCGGGCATCGAAGTCGGAATGCAAGCGGAAACTCTACGACGTCAAAGCGTTATCGTTGTTGGCGGAAGGAAGTGTGATGTTAGTAGAAAAAGTAGCAGAAGCATACATGCTCAAGAGGGATCACCCGAAATTCAAAGGCAACAAAATTTCGGGCAACACCGGGGCATCGAAGTCGGAATGCGCCGAAACTCACAGAGTCAAAGCGTTTGGCCGTTTGCGGAAGAAAGTGCGATGTAGAACAAGTAGCAGAAGCATACATGCTCAAGAGGGATCCCCCGAAATTCAAAAGGAAACTCAATTTCGGCAACGGAGGCATCGAAGTCGGAATGCCGCGAAACCTCAACGAGTCAAAGCGTTTCGCCGTTTGCGGAAGAAAGTGTGATGTAGAACAAGTAGCAGAAGCATACATGCTCAAGAATTTTGAATTTCGGCAACCGGGGCATCGAAGTCGGAATGCCGCGAAACTCACCGAGTCAAAGCGTTTCGCTTTTTGCGGAAGGAAGTGTGATGTTTAACAAGTAGCAGAAGCATAAATGCTCAAGAGGGATCACCCGAAATTCACAGGCAACTGAATTTCGGCAACCGGGGCATCGAAGTCGGAATGCCGCGAAACTCACCGAGTCAAAGCGTTTCGTGTTTGCGGAAGAAAGTATGATGTAGAACAAAGTAGCAGAAAGCATACATGCTCAAGACGGATCACCCGAAATTCAAAGGCAATCTGAATTTCGGCATACCGGGGCAACGACAGTCGGAATGCCGCGAAACTCACCGAGTCAAAGCGTTTCGTTGATTGCGGATGGTAAGTCTGTTATGTAGAACAAGTAGCAAGAAGCATACATGCTCAAGAGGGATCACCCGAAATTTCAACGCAACTGACATTTCGGCAACCGGGGCATCGAAGTCGGAATATGCGAAACTTCGCAGAGTCAAAGCGTTTTGGCGTTTGCGGGACAGGAAGTGCGATGTAGAACAAGTCAGCAGAAGCATACTATGCTCAAGAGGGATCACCCGAAATTCAAAAGGCAACTGAATTTCGGGCCAACCGGGCATCGAAGTCGGAATTGCTCCGCGGTAAACTCACCGAAGTCAAAGCGTTTCGTTGTTTGCGGATGAAGAGTGTGATGTAGAACAAGTCAGCAGTAGCATCACATGCTCAAGAGGGATCCCCCGAAATTCAAAGGCAACTCAATTTCGGCAACCGGCGGGCATCGAAGTCGGAATGCCGCGAAACTCACCGAGACAAAGCGTTTCGCTTGTTGCGGAAGGAAGTGTGATCGTATAACAAGTAGCTAAAGCAATACATGCTCAAGACGGATCACCCGAAATTTAAAGGCAACTGAATTTCGGCAAACCGGGGACATCGATAGTCGGAATACTGCGAAACTCACCGAGTCAAAGCGTTTTTGGCCGTTTGCAGGAAGGAGGTGCGATGTAGAACAAGTAGCAGAAGCATACATGCTCAAGAGGGATCACAGAAATTCAAAAGGCAACTGATTTTCGGCAACCGGGGCTGCGAAGTCGGAAATAGCCGCGAAACTTCAAATGAGTCAAAGCGTTTCGTTGTTTGCGGAAGAAAGTGTGATGTAGAACAAGTAGCAGAAGCATACATGCTCAAGAGGGATCACCCGAAATTCTAAAGGCAACTGATTTTCAGGCAACTGGGGCATCGAAGTCGGAAAGCCACGAAACTCACCGAGTCAAAGCGTTTCGTTATTTGCGGAGGATCGTGTGATGTAGAACATGTAGCAGATGCATACATGATCAAGAGGGATTCCCCCGAAATTCAAAGGCAACCACCATTTCGGCAAACCGGGGCATCGAAGTCGGAATGCACGAAACTCACCGAGTCAATGGCGTTTCGTTGTTTGCGGAATTGGGAAGGTGTTGTAGATCAAGTAGCAGGAGCCATACATGCTCAAGAGGGATCACCCGAAAATTCAAACGGCAACTGAATTTCGGCAACCGGGTCATACGACAGTCGGGAACTACCGTGAAACTCAACGAGTCAAAGCGTGTGGGCCGTTTGCGGAAGGAATGTGGATTGTAGAAACATAAAGTAGCAGAAGCAAACATGCTCAAGAGGGATCACCCGAAATTCAAGGCCAAATGAATTTCGGCATAAACCAGGGCATCGAAGTCGGTAATACCCTGGGAAACTCACCGAGTCAAAGCGTCTTTGGCATTAGAGGAAGAAAGTTTGGTGTAGAACACTTGTTGCAGAAGACATACATGCTCAAGAGGGATCACTCGATATCTTCGAAGGCAACTGAATTTTGGCAAACGGGGCATCGAAGTCGGAATGCCGCTCGGAAACTCCACCGTGTCAAAGCCTTTCGCCGTTTGGCGGAAGGAAGTTTTTGATGTTGAACAAGTATCAGAAAGCATACATGCTCAAGTGGGATCACTCCCGAAATTCACAGTCAACTGAATTTCGGCAACCGGGGTCATCGAATAGTCGGAATGCCGCGAAACTCACCCAGTCAAATGCGTTTCAGCTGTTTGCGGAAGAAAGTCTAGATGTCTAACAAACGTAGCAGAAGCTTACATGCTCAAGACGGAGCGACCCGAAATTCAAAGCGCAACTGAATTTCGGCAACCGGGGGCATCGAAGTCGGAATGCCGGGGAAACTCACCGAGTCAAATTAAAACTCAAAACTAAGCTCATCATTGCATTTCACAAACGCGTTTGGCCGTTTGCGGAAGGATCATATTTGTTAGTGTGATGTAGAACAAGTAGAGGAAGGCATATTGCTCAAGAGGGATCACCCGAAATTCCAAGGCAAACTTGAGTATTTCGGCAACCGGGGGCATCGAAGTCGAACTGCCGCGAAACTTAACCCAGTCAAAGCGTTTTCGCAGTTTGCGGAAGAAAGTGTAGATGTAGAACACGTAGCAGTGAAGAAAAGCATACCATGCCTCAAGACGGATCACCCCGAAATTTCAAAGGCAACTGGAATTTCGGCAACCGGGGCATCGAAGTTCGGTAATGTCCGCGAAACTCACCGTGTCAAAGCCTTTCGCCGTATGCGGAAGATAGTGTGGATGATGAACAAGTAGCAAAGGCATTATGCTCATGAGGGATCACCCGAAATTAACAGGCAAACTGAATTGTCGGCAAAGTGGGCATCGAAGTCCGGGAATGCCGCGAAACTTCCCCAGTCAAAGCGTTTCGCTGTTTGCGGAAGAACGTGTGATGTAGAAGAACAAGTAGCAGAAGCTTACAAGCTCAAGACGGATCACCCGAAATTCAAAGGCAACTGAATTTCGGCAACCGGGTGGCATCGATAGTCGGGATGCCGGGGAAACTCACCGAGTCAATCTTAAAGCGTTTGGCCGTTTGTGAAAGGAAGTGCGATGTCGAACATAGTAGCAGAAAGCATACATGCTCAAGAGGGATCACCCGAAATTCAAAGGCAACAGAATTTCGGCAACCGGGGCATCGATAGTCGGGAATACGGCGAAACTCACCGAGTCAAAGCGTTTGGCCATTAGCGGAAGAAGTTTGATGTAGAACATGTAGCAGAAAGCATACATGCTCAAGGGGAATCACCCGAAAATTCAACGGCAACTGAATTACGGCAACGGCTCCAGGCATCGATCAAGACGGAATACCGTGAAACTCACCGAGTCAAAGCGTTTCGCCGTTTGCGGAAGAAAGTGTGATGTAGAACAAGTAGCAGAAGCATGCATGCTCAAGAGGGATCACCCGAAATTCAAAGGGACCTGAATTTCGGCAACCGGGGCATCGAAGTCGGAATGCCACGAAACTCACCGAGTCAAAGCGTTTCGTCGTTTGCGGAAGAAAGTGTGATGTAGAACAAGTAGCAGAAGCATACATGCTCAAGAGGGATCACCCGAAATTCAAAGGCAACTGAATTTCGGCAACCGGGGCATCGAAGTCGGAATGCCGCGAAACTCACCGAGTCAAAGCGTTTCGCCGTTTGCGGAAGAAAGTGTGATGTAGAACAAGTAGCAGAAGCATACATGCTCAAGAGGGATTACCCGAAATTCAAAGGCAACTAAATTTCTGCAACCGGGGCATCGAAGTCGGAATGCCGCGAAACTCACCGTGTCAAAGCGTTTCGCCGTTTGCGGAAGAAAGTGTGATGTAGAACAAGTAGCAGAAGCATACATGCTCAAGAGGGATCACCCGAAATTCAAATGCAACCGAATTTCGGCAACCGGGGCATCGAAGTCGGAATGCCGCGAAACTCACCGAGTCAAAGCGTTTCGCCGTTTGCGGAAGAAAGTGTGGTGTAGAACAAGTAGCAGAAGCATACATGCTCAAGAGGGATCACCCGAAATTCAAAGGCAACTGAATTTCGGCAACCGGGGCATCGAAGTCGGAATGCCGCGAAACTCACCGAGTCAAAGCGTTTCGCCGTTTGTGGAAGAAAGTGTGATGTAGAACAAGTAGCAGAAGCATACATGCTCAAGAGGGATCACCCGAAATTCAAAGGCAACTGAATTTCGGCAACCGGGGCATCGAAGTCGGAATGCCGGGAAACTCACCGAGTCAAAGCGTTTCGCCGTTTGCGGAAGAAAGTGTGATGTAGAACAAGTAGCAGAAGCATACATGCTCAAGAGGGATCACCCGAAATTCAAAGGCAACTGAATTTCGGCAACCGGGGCATCGAAGTCGGAATGCCGCGAAACTCACCGAGTCAAAGCGTTTCGCCGTTTGCGGAAGAAAGTCTGATGTAGAACAAGTAGCAGAAGCATACATGCTCAAGAGGGATCACCCGAAATTCAAAGGCAACTGAATTTCGGCAACCGGGGCATCGAAGTCGGAATGCCGCGAAACTCACCGAGTCAAAGCGTTTCGCCGTTTGCGGAAGAAAGTGTGATGTAGAACAAGTAGCAGAAGCATACATGCTCAAGAGGGATCACCCGAAATTCAAAGGCAACTGAATTTCGGCAACCGGGCATCGAAGTCGGAATGCCGCGAAACTCACCGAGTCAAAGCGTTTCGCCGTTTGCGGAAGAAAGTGTGATGTAGAACAAGTAGCAGAAGCATACATGCTCAAGAGGGATCACCCGAAATTCAAAGGCAACTGAATTTCGGCAACCGGGGCATCGAAGTCGGAATGCCGCGAAACTCACCGAGTCAAAGCGTTTCGCCGTTTGCGGAAGAAAGTGTGATGTAGAACAAGTAGCAGAAGCATACATGCTCAAGAGGGATCACCCGAAATTCAAAGGCAACTGAATTTCGGCAACCGGGCATCGAAGTCGGAATGCCGCGAAACTCACCGAGTCAAAGCGTTTCGCCGTTTGCGGAAGAAAGTGTGATGTAGAACAAGTAGCAGAAGCATACATGCTCAAGAGGGATCACCCGAAATTCAAAGGCAACTGAATTTCGGCAACCGGGGCATCGAAGTCGGAATGCCGCGAAACTCACCGAGTCAAAGCGTTTCGCCGTTTGCGGAAGAAAGTGTGATGTAGAACAAGTAGCAGAAGCATACATGCTCAAGAGGGATCACCCGAAATTCAAAGGCAACTGAATTTCGGCAACCGGGGCATCGAAGTCGGAATGCCGCGAAACTCACCGAGTCAAAGCGTTTCGCCGTTTGCGGAAGAAAGTGTGATGTAGAACAAGTAGCAGAAGCATACATGCTCAAGAGGGATCACCCGAAATTCAAAGGCAACTGAATTTCGGCAACCGGGGCATCGAAGTCGGAATGCCGCGAAACTCACCGAGTCAAAGCGTTTCGCCGTTTGCGGAAGAAAGTCTGATGTAGAACAAGTAGCAGAAGCATACATGCTCAAGAGGGATCACCCGAAATTCAAAGGCAACTGAATTTCGGCAACCGGGGCATCGAAGTCGGAATGCCGCGAAACTCACCGAGTCAAAGCGTTTCGCCGTTTGCGGAAGAAAGTGTGATGTAGAACAAGTAGCAGAAGCATACATGCTCAAGAGGGATCACCCGAAATTCAAAGGCAACTGAATTTCGGCAACCGGGGCATCGAAGTCGGAATGCCGCGAAACTCACCGAGTCAAAGCGTTTCGCCGTTTGCGGAAGAAAGTGTGATGTAGAACAAGTAGCAGAAGCATACATGCTCAAGAGGGATCACCCGAAATTCAAAGGCAACTGAATTTCGGCAACCGGGGCATCGAAGTCGGAATGCCGCGAAACTCACCGAGTCAAAGCGTTTCGCCGTTTGCGGAAGAAAGTCTGATGTAGAACAAGTAGCAGAAGCATACATGCTCAAGAGGGATCACCCGAAATTCAAAGGCAACTGAATTTCGGCAACCGGGGCATCGAAGTCGGAATGCCGCGAAACTCACCGAGTCAAAGCGTTTCGCCGTTTGCGGAAGAAAGTGTGATGTAGAACAAGTAGCAGAAGCATACATGCTCAAGAGGGATCACCCGAAATTCAAAGGCAACTGAATTTCGGCAACCGGGGCATCGAAGTCGGAATGCCGCGAAACTCACCGAGTCAAAGCGTTTCGCCGTTTGCGGAAGAAAGTCTGATGTAGAACAAGTAGCAGAAGCATACATGCTCAAGAGGGATCACCCGAAATTCAAAGGCAACTGAATTTCGGCAACCGGGCATCGAAGTCGGAATGCCGCGAAACTCACCGAGTCAAAGCGTTTCGCCGTTTGCGGAAGAAAGTCTGATGTAGAACAAGTAGCAGAAGCATACATGCTCAAGAGGGATCACCCGAAATTCAAAGGCAACTGAATTTCGGCAACCGGGGCATCGAAGTCGGAATGCCGCGAAACTCACCGAGTCAAAGCGTTTCGCCGTTTGCGGAAGAAAGTGTGATGTAGAACAAGTAGCAGAAGCATACATGCTCAAGAGGGATCACCCGAAATTCAAAGGCAACTGAATTTCGGCAACCGGGGCATCGAAGTCGGAATGCCGCGAAACTCACCGAGTCAAAGCGTTTCGCCGTTTGCGGAAGAAAGTCTGATGTAGAACAAGTAGCAGAAGCATACATGCTCAAGAGGGATCACCCGAAATTCAAAGGCAACTGAATTTCGGCAACCGGGGCATCGAAGTCGGAATGCCGCGAAACTCACCGAGTCAAAGCGTTTCGCCGTTTGCGGAAGAAAGTCTGATGTAGAACAAGTAGCAGAAGCATACATGCTCAAGAGGGATCACCCGAAATTCAAAGGCAACTGAATTTCGGCAACCGGGCATCGAAGTCGGAATGCCGCGAAACTCACCGAGTCAAAGCGTTTCGCCGTTTGCGGAAGAAAGTCTGATGTAGAACAAGTAGCAGAAGCATACATGCTCAAGAGGGATCACCCGAAATTCAAAGGCAACTGAATTTCGGCAACCGGGGCATCGAAGTCGGAATGCCGCGAAACTCACCGAGTCAAAGCGTTTCGCCGTTTGCGGAAGAAGTGTGATGTAGAACAAGTAGCAGAAGCATACATGCTCAAGAGGGATCACCCGAAATTCAAAGGCAACTGAATTTCGGCAACCGGGGCATCGAAGTCGGAATGCCGCGAAACTCACCGAGTCAAAGCGTTTCGCCGTTTGCGGAAGAAAGTGTGATGTAGAACAAGTAGCAGAAGCATACATGCTCAAGAGGGATCACCCGAAATTCAAAGGCAACTGAATTTCGGCAACCGGGCATCGAAGTCGGAATGCCGCGAAACTCACCGAGTCAAAGCGTTTCGCCGTTTGCGGAAGAAAGTCTGATGTAGAACAAGTAGCAGAAGCATACATGCTCAAGAGGGATCACCCGAAATTCAAAGGCAACTGAATTTCGGCAACCGGGGCATCGAAGTCGGAATGCCGCGAAACTCACCGAGTCAAAGCGTTTCGCCGTTTGCGGAAGAAAGTGTGATGTAGAACAAGTAGCAGAAGCATACATGCTCAAGAGGGATCACCCGAAATTCAAAGGCAACTGAATTTCGGCAACCGGGGCATCGAAGTCGGAATGCCGCGAAACTCACCGAGTCAAAGCGTTTCGCCGTTTGCGGAAGAAAGTGTGATGTAGAACAAGTAGCAGAAGCATACATGCTCAAGAGGGATCACCCGAAATTCAAAGGCAACTGAATTTCGGCAACCGGGGCATCGAAGTCGGAATGCCGCGAAACTCACCGAGTCAAAGCGTTTCGCCGTTTGCGGAAGAAGTGTGATGTAGAACAAGTAGCAGAAGCATACATGCTCAAGAGGGATCACCCGAAATTCAAAGGCAACTGAATTTCGGCAACCGGGGCATCGAAGTCGGAATGCCGCGAAACTCACCGAGTCAAAGCGTTTCGCCGTTTGCGGAAGAAGTCTGATGTAGAACAAGTAGCAGAAGCATACATGCTCAAGAGGGATCACCCGAAATTCAAAGGCAACTGAATTTCGGCAACCGGGGCATCGAAGTCGGAATGCCGCGAAACTCACCGAGTCAAAGCGTTTCGCCGTTTGCGGAAGAAAGTGTGATGTAGAACAAGTAGCAGAAGCATACATGCTCAAGAGGGATCACCCGAAATTCAAAGGCAACTGAATTTCGGCAACCGGGCATCGAAGTCGGAATGCCGCGAAACTCACCGAGTCAAAGCGTTTCGCCGTTTGCGGAAGAAGTCTGATGTAGAACAAGTAGCAGAAGCATACATGCTCAAGAGGGATCACCCGAAATTCAAAGGCAACTGAATTTCGGCAACCGGGGCATCGAAGTCGGAATGCCGCGAAACTCACCGAGTCAAAGCGTTTCGCCGTTTGCGGAAGAAAGTCTGATGTAGAACAAGTAGCAGAAGCATACATGCTCAAGAGGGATCACCCGAAATTCAAAGGCAACTGAATTTCGGCAACCGGGGCATCGAAGTCGGAATGCCGCGAAACTCACCGAGTCAAAGCGTTTCGCCGTTTGCGGAAGAAAGTCTGATGTAGAACAAGTAGCAGAAGCATACATGCTCAAGAGGGATCACCCGAAATTCAAAGGCAACTGAATTTCGGCAACCGGGCATCGAAGTCGGAATGCCGCGAAACTCACCGAGTCAAAGCGTTTCGCCGTTTGCGGAAGAAAGTCTGATGTAGAACAAGTAGCAGAAGCATACATGCTCAAGAGGGATCACCCGAAATTCAAAGGCAACTGAATTTCGGCAACCGGGGCATCGAAGTCGGAATGCCGCGAAACTCACCGAGTCAAAGCGTTTCGCCGTTTGCGGAAGAAAGTCTGATGTAGAACAAGTAGCAGAAGCATACATGCTCAAGAGGGATCACCCGAAATTCAAAGGCAACTGAATTTCGGCAACCGGGGCATCGAAGTCGGAATGCCGCGAAACTCACCGAGTCAAAGCGTTTCGCCGTTTGCGGAAGAAAGTGTGATGTAGAACAAGTAGCAGAAGCATACATGCTCAAGAGGGATCACCCGAAATTCAAAGGCAACTGAATTTCGGCAACCGGGGCATCGAAGTCGGAATGCCGCGAAACTCACCGAGTCAAAGCGTTTCGCCGTTTGCGGAAGAAAGTCTGATGTAGAACAAGTAGCAGAAGCATACATGCTCAAGAGGGATCACCCGAAATTCAAAGGCAACTGAATTTCGGCAACCGGGGCATCGAAGTCGGAATGCCGCGAAACTCACCGAGTCAAAGCGTTTCGCCGTTTGCGGAAGAAAGTCTGATGTAGAACAAGTAGCAGAAGCATACATGCTCAAGAGGGATCACCCGAAATTCAAAGGCAACTGAATTTCGGCAACCGGGGCATCGAAGTCGGAATGCCGCGAAACTCACCGAGTCAAAGCGTTTCGCCGTTTGCGGAAGAAAGTGTGATGTAGAACAAGTAGCAGAAGCATACATGCTCAAGAGGGATCACCCGAAATTCAAAGGCAACTGAATTTCGGCAACCGGGGCATCGAAGTCGGAATGCCGCGAAACTCACCGAGTCAAAGCGTTTCGCCGTTTGCGGAAGAAAGTGTGATGTAGAACAAGTAGCAGAAGCATACATGCTCAAGAGGGATCACCCGAAATTCAAAGGCAACTGAATTTCGGCAACCGGGGCATCGAAGTCGGAATGCCGCGAAACTCACCGAGTCAAAGCGTTTCGCCGTTTGCGGAAGAAAGTGTGATGTAGAACAAGTAGCAGAAGCATACATGCTCAAGAGGGATCACCCGAAATTCAAAGGCAACTGAATTTCGGCAACCGGGCATCGAAGTCGGAATGCCGCGAAACTCACCGAGTCAAAGCGTTTCGCCGTTTGCGGAAGAAAGTCTGATGTAGAACAAGTAGCAGAAGCATACATGCTCAAGAGGGATCACCCGAAATTCAAAGGCAACTGAATTTCGGCAACCGGGGCATCGAAGTCGGAATGCCGCGAAACTCACCGAGTCAAAGCGTTTCGCCGTTTGCGGAAGAAAGTCTGATGTAGAACAAGTAGCAGAAGCATACATGCTCAAGAGGGATCACCCGAAATTCAAAGGCAACTGAATTTCGGCAACCGGGGCATCGAAGTCGGAATGCCGCGAAACTCACCGAGTCAAAGCGTTTCGCCGTTTGCGGAAGAAAGTCTGATGTAGAACAAGTAGCAGAAGCATACATGCTCAAGAGGGATCACCCGAAATTCAAAGGCAACTGAATTTCGGCAACCGGGGCATCGAAGTCGGAATGCCGCGAAACTCACCGAGTCAAAGCGTTTCGCCGTTTGCGGAAGAAAGTGTGATGTAGAACAAGTAGCAGAAGCATACATGCTCAAGAGGGATCACCCGAAATTCAAAGGCAACTGAATTTCGGCAACCGGGCATCGAAGTCGGAATGCCGCGAAACTCACCGAGTCAAAGCGTTTCGCCGTTTGCGGAAGAAAGTGTGATGTAGAACAAGTAGCAGAAGCATACATGCTCAAGAGGGATCACCCGAAATTCAAAGGCAACTGAATTTCGGCAACCGGGGCATCGAAGTCGGAATGCCGCGAAACTCACCGAGTCAAAGCGTTTCGCCGTTTGCGGAAGAAAGTGTGATGTAGAACAAGTAGCAGAAGCATACATGCTCAAGAGGGATCACCCGAAATTCAAAGGCAACTGAATTTCGGCAACCGGGGCATCGAAGTCGGAATGCCGCGAAACTCACCGAGTCAAAGCGTTTCGCCGTTTGCGGAAGAAAGTGTGATGTAGAACAAGTAGCAGAAGCATACATGCTCAAGAGGGATCACCCGAAATTCAAAGGCAACTGAATTTCGGCAACCGGGGCATCGAAGTCGGAATGCCGCGAAACTCACCGAGTCAAAGCGTTTCGCCGTTTGCGGAAGAAGTGTGATGTAGAACAAGTAGCAGAAGCATACATGCTCAAGAGGGATCACCCGAAATTCAAAGGCAACTGAATTTCGGCAACCGGGGCATCGAAGTCGGAATGCCGCGAAACTCACCGAGTCAAAGCGTTTCGCCGTTTGCGGAAGAAAGTCTGATGTAGAACAAGTAGCAGAAGCATACATGCTCAAGAGGGATCACCCGAAATTCAAAGGCAACTGAATTTCGGCAACCGGGGCATCGAAGTCGGAATGCCGCGAAACTCACCGAGTCAAAGCGTTTCGCCGTTTGCGGAAGAAAGTGTGATGTAGAACAAGTAGCAGAAGCATACATGCTCAAGAGGGATCACCCGAAATTCAAAGGCAACTGAATTTCGGCAACCGGGGCATCGAAGTCGGAATGCCGCGAAACTCACCGAGTCAAAGCGTTTCGCCGTTTGCGGAAGAAAGTCTGATGTAGAACAAGTAGCAGAAGCATACATGCTCAAGAGGGATCACCCGAAATTCAAAGGCAACTGAATTTCGGCAACCGGGGCATCGAAGTCGGAATGCCGCGAAACTCACCGAGTCAAAGCGTTTCGCCGTTTGCGGAAGAAAGTGTGATGTAGAACAAGTAGCAGAAGCATACATGCTCAAGAGGGATCACCCGAAATTCAAAGGCAACTGAATTTCGGCAACCGGGGCATCGAAGTCGGAATGCCGCGAAACTCACCGAGTCAAAGCGTTTCGCCGTTTGCGGAAGAAAGTCTGATGTAGAACAAGTAGCAGAAGCATACATGCTCAAGAGGGATCACCCGAAATTCAAAGGCAACTGAATTTCGGCAACCGGGGCATCGAAGTCGGAATGCCGCGAAACTCACCGAGTCAAAGCGTTTCGCCGTTTGCGGAAGAAAGTCTGATGTAGAACAAGTAGCAGAAGCATACATGCTCAAGAGGGATCACCCGAAATTCAAAGGCAACTGAATTTCGGCAACCGGGGCATCGAAGTCGGAATGCCGCGAAACTCACCGAGTCAAAGCGTTTCGCCGTTTGCGGAAGAAAGTCTGATGTAGAACAAGTAGCAGAAGCATACATGCTCAAGAGGGATCACCCGAAATTCAAAGGCAACTGAATTTCGGCAACCGGGGCATCGAAGTCGGAATGCCGCGAAACTCACCGAGTCAAAGCGTTTCGCCGTTTGCGGAAGAAAGTCTGATGTAGAACAAGTAGCAGAAGCATACATGCTCAAGAGGGATCACCCGAAATTCAAAGGCAACTGAATTTCGGCAACCGGGGCATCGAAGTCGGAATGCCGCGAAACTCACCGAGTCAAAGCGTTTCGCCGTTTGCGGAAGAAAGTGTGATGTAGAACAAGTAGCAGAAGCATACATGCTCAAGAGGGATCACCCGAAATTCAAAGGCAACTGAATTTCGGCAACCGGGGCATCGAAGTCGGAATGCCGCGAAACTCACCGAGTCAAAGCGTTTCGCCGTTTGCGGAAGAAGTCTGATGTAGAACAAGTAGCAGAAGCATACATGCTCAAGAGGGATCACCCGAAATTCAAAGGCAACTGAATTTCGGCAACCGGGCATCGAAGTCGGAATGCCGCGAAACTCACCGAGTCAAAGCGTTTCGCCGTTTGCGGAAGAAAGTTGATGTAGAACAAGTAGCAGAAGCATACATGCTCAAGAGGGATCACCCGAAATTCAAAGGCAACTGAATTTCGGCAACCGGGGCATCGAAGTCGGAATGCCGCGAAACTCACCGAGTCAAAGCGTTTCGCCGTTTGCGGAAGAAAGTGTGATGTAGAACAAGTAGCAGAAGCATACATGCTCAAGAGGGATCACCCGAAATTCAAAGGCAACTGAATTTCGGCAACCGGGGCATCGAAGTCGGAATGCCGCGAAACTCACCGAGTCAAAGCGTTTCGCCGTTTGCGGAAGAAAGTGTGATGTAGAACAAGTAGCAGAAGCATACATGCTCAAGAGGGATCACCCGAAATTCAAAGGCAACTGAATTTCGGCAACCGGGGCATCGAAGTCGGAATGCCGCGAAACTCACCGAGTCAAAGCGTTTCGCCGTTTGCGGAAGAAAGTGTGATGTAGAACAAGTAGCAGAAGCATACATGCTCAAGAGGGATCACCCGAAATTCAAAGGCAACTGAATTTCGGCAACCGGGGCATCGAAGTCGGAATGCCGCGAAACTCACCGAGTCAAAGCGTTTCGCCGTTTGCGGAAGAAAGTCTGATGTAGAACAAGTAGCAGAAGCATACATGCTCAAGAGGGATCACCCGAAATTCAAAGGCAACTGAATTTCGGCAACCGGGGCATCGAAGTCGGAATGCCGCGAAACTCACCGAGTCAAAGCGTTTCGCCGTTTGCGGAAGAAAGTGTGATGTAGAACAAGTAGCAGAAGCATACATGCTCAAGAGGGATCACCCGAAATTCAAAGGCAACTGAATTTCGGCAACCGGGGCATCGAAGTCGGAATGCCGCGAAACTCACCGAGTCAAAGCGTTTCGCCGTTTGCGGAAGAAAGTGTGATGTAGAACAAGTAGCAGAAGCATACATGCTCAAGAGGGATCACCCGAAATTCAAAGGCAACTGAATTTCGGCAACCGGGGCATCGAAGTCGGAATGCCGCGAAACTCACCGAGTCAAAGCGTTTCGCCGTTTGCGGAAGAAAGTGTGATGTAGAACAAGTAGCAGAAGCATACATGCTCAAGAGGGATCACCCGAAATTCAAAGGCAACTGAATTTCGGCAACCGGGGCATCGAAGTCGGAATGCCGCGAAACTCACCGAGTCAAAGCGTTTCGCCGTTTGCGGAAGAAAGTCTGATGTAGAACAAGTAGCAGAAGCATACATGCTCAAGAGGGATCACCCGAAATTCAAAGGCAACTGAATTTCGGCAACCGGGGCATCGAAGTCGGAATGCCGCGAAACTCACCGAGTCAAAGCGTTTCGCCGTTTGCGGAAGAAGTGTGATGTAGAACAAGTAGCAGAAGCATACATGCTCAAGAGGGATCACCCGAAATTCAAAGGCAACTGAATTTCGGCAACCGGGGCATCGAAGTCGGAATGCCGCGAAACTCACCGAGTCAAAGCGTTTCGCCGTTTGCGGAAGAAAGTGTGATGTAGAACAAGTAGCAGAAGCATACATGCTCAAGAGGGATCACCCGAAATTCAAAGGCAACTGAATTTCGGCAACCGGGCATCGAAGTCGGAATGCCGCGAAACTCACCGAGTCAAAGCGTTTCGCCGTTTGCGGAAGAAAGTGTGATGTAGAACAAGTAGCAGAAGCATACATGCTCAAGAGGGATCACCCGAAATTCAAAGGCAACTGAATTTCGGCAACCGGGGCATCGAAGTCGGAATGCCGCGAAACTCACCGAGTCAAAGCGTTTCGCCGTTTGCGGAAGAAAGTCTGATGTAGAACAAGTAGCAGAAGCATACATGCTCAAGAGGGATCACCCGAAATTCAAAGGCAACTGAATTTCGGCAACCGGGGCATCGAAGTCGGAATGCCGCGAAACTCACCGAGTCAAAGCGTTTCGCCGTTTGCGGAAGAAAGTCTGATGTAGAACAAGTAGCAGAAGCATACATGCTCAAGAGGGATCACCCGAAATTCAAAGGCAACTGAATTTCGGCAACCGGGCATCGAAGTCGGAATGCCGCGAAACTCACCGAGTCAAAGCGTTTCGCCGTTTGCGGAAGAAAGTGTGATGTAGAACAAGTAGCAGAAGCATACATGCTCAAGAGGGATCACCCGAAATTCAAAGGCAACTGAATTTCGGCAACCGGGGCATCGAAGTCGGAATGCCGCGAAACTCATCGAGTCAAAGCCTTTCGCCGTTTGCGGAAGAAATTCTGATGTAGAACAAGTAGCAGAAGCTTACATGCTCAAGAGGGATCACCCGAAATTCAAAGGCAACTGAATTTCGGCAACCGGGGCATCGAAGTCGGAATGCCGCGAAACTCACCGACTCAAAGCGTTTCGCCGTTTGCGGGAGAAAGTCTGATGTAGAACAAGTAGCAGAAGCATACATGCTCAAGAGGGATCACCCGAAATTCAAAGGCAACTGAATTTCGGCAATCGGGGCATCGAATACGGATTGCCGCGAAACTCACCGAGTCAAAGCGGTTCACCGTTTGCGGAAGAAAGTGTGATGTAGAACAAGTAGCAGAAGCATACATGCTCAAGAGGGATCACCCGAAAATCAAAGGCAACTGAATTTCGGCAACCGGGGCATCGAAGTCCGAATGCCGCGAAACTCACCGAGTCAAAGCGTTTGGCCGTTTGCGGAAGAAAGTCTGATGTAGAACAAGTAGCAGAAGCATACATGCTCAAGAGGGATCACCCGAAAATAAAAGGCAACTGAATTTCAGCAACGGGGCATCGAAGTTGGATTGCCGCGAAACTCACCGAGTCAAAACGGTTCGCCGTTTGCGGAAGAAAGTTTGATGTAGAACAAGTAGCAGAAGCATACATGCTCAAGAGGGATCACCCGAAATTCAAAGGCAACTGAATTTCGGCAACCGGGGCATCGAAGTCGGAATGCCGCGAAACTCACCGAGTCAAAGCGTTTCGCCGTTTGCGGAAGAAAGTGTGATGTAGAACAAGTAGCAGAAGCATACATGCTCAAGAGGGATCACCCGAAATTCAAAGGCAACTGAATTTCGGCAACCGGGGCATCGAAGTCGGAATGCCGCGAAACTCACCGAGTCAAAGCGTTTCGCCGTTTGCGGAAGAAAGTGTGATGTAGAACAAGTAGCAGAAGCATACATGCTCAAGAGGGATCACCCGAAATTCAAAGGCAACTGAATTTCGGCAACCGGGGCATCGAAGTCGGAATGCCGCGAAACTCACCGAGTCAAAGCGTTTCGCCGTTTGCGGAAGAAAGTGTGATGTAGAACAAGTAGCAGAAGCATACATGCTCAAGAGGGATCACCCGAAATTCAAAGGCAACTGAATTTCGGCAACCGGGGCATCGAAGTCGGAATGCCGCGAAACTCACCGAGTCAAAGCGTTTCGCCGTTTGCGGAAGAAAGTGTGATGTAGAACAAGTAGCAGAAGCATACATGCTCAAGAGGGATCACCCGAAATTCAAAGGCAACTGAATTTCGGCAACCGGGGCATCGAAGTCGGAATGCCGCGAAACTCACCGAGTCAAAGCGTTTCGCCGTTTGCGGAAGAAAGTGTGATGTAGAACAAGTAGCAGAAGCATACATGCTCAAGAGGGATCACCCGAAATTCAAAGGCAACTGAATTTCGGCAACGGGGCATCGAAGTCGGAATGCCGCGAAACTCACCGAGTCAAAGCGTTTCGCCGTTTGCGGAAGAAAGTGTGATGTAGAACAAGTAGCAGAAGCATACATGCTCAAGAGGGATCACCCGAAATTCAAAGGCAACTGAATTTCGGCAACCGGGGCATCGAAGTCGGAATGCCGCGAAACTCACCGAGTCAAAGCGTTTCGCCGTTTGCGGAAGAAAGTGTGATGTAGAACAAGTAGCAGAAGCATACATGCTCAAGAGGGATCACCCGAAATTCAAAGGCAACTGAATTTCGGCAACCGGGGCATCGAAGTCGGAATGCCGCGAAACTCACCGAGTCAAAGCGTTTCGCCGTTTGCGGAAGAAAGTCTGATGTAGAACAAGTAGCAGAAGCATACATGCTCAAGAGGGATCACCCGAAATTCAAAGGCAACTGAATTTCGGCAACCGGGGCATCGAAGTCGGAATGCCGCGAAACTCACCGAGTCAAAGCGTTTCGCCGTTTGCGGAAGAAAGTTGATGTAGAACAAGTAGCAGAAGCATACATGCTCAAGAGGGATCACCCGAAATTCAAAGGCAACTGAATTTCGGCAACCGGGGCATCGAAGTCGGAATGCCGCGAAACTCACCGAGTCAAAGCGTTTCGCCGTTTGCGGAAGAAAGTGTGATGTAGAACAAGTAGCAGAAGCATACATGCTCAAGAGGGATCACCCGAAATTCAAAGGCAACTGAATTTCGGCAACCGGGGCATCGAAGTCGGAATGCCGCGAAACTCACCGAGTCAAAGCGTTTCGCCGTTTGCGGAAGAAAGTGTGATGTAGAACAAGTAGCAGAAGCATACATGCTCAAGAGGGATCACCCGAAATTCAAAGGCAACTGAATTTCGGCAACCGGGGCATCGAAGTCGGAATGCCGCGAAACTCACCGAGTCAAAGCGTTTCGCCGTTTGCGGAAGAAAGTGTGATGTAGAACAAGTAGCAGAAGCATACATGCTCAAGAGGGAATCCAAGGCAACGAAGTCGGAATTGGCCGCGAAACTCACCGAGTCAAAGCGAAACTCCCGAGTCAACGTTTCCGTTTGCGGAAGAAAGTGTGATGTAGAACAAGTAGCAGAAGCATACATGCTCAAGAGGGATCACCCGAAATTCAAAGGCAACTGAATTTCGGCAACCGGGGCATCGAAGTCGGAATGCCGCGAAACTCACCGAGTCAAAGCGTTTCGCCGTTTGCGGAAGAAAGTGTGATGTAGAACAAGTAGCAGAAGCATACATGCTCAAGAGGGATCACCCGAAATTCAAAGGCAACTGAATTTCGGCAACCGGGGCATCGAAGTCGGAATGCCGCGAAACTCACCGAGTCAAAGCGTTTCGCCGTTTGCGGAAGAAAGTGTGATGTAGAACAAGTAGCAGAAGCATACATGCTCAAGAGGGATCACCCGAAATTCAAAGGCAACTGAATTTCGGCAACCGGGGCATCGAAGTCGGAATGCCGCGAAACTCACCGAGTCAAAGCGTTTCGCCGTTTGCGGAAGAAAGTGTGATGTAGAACAAGTAGCAGAAGCATACATGCTCAAGAGGGATCACCCGAAATTCAAAGGCAACTGAATTTCGGCAACGGGGCATCGAAGTCGGAATGCCGCGAAACTCACCGAGTCAAAGCGTTTCGCCGTTTGCGGAAGAAAGTCTGATGTAGAACAAGTAGCAGAAGCATACATGCTCAAGAGGGATCACCCGAAATTCAAAGGCAACTGAATTTCGGCAACCGGGGCATCGAAGTCGGAATGCCGCGAAACTCACCGAGTCAAAGCGTTTCGCCGTTTGCGGAAGAAAGTCTGATGTAGAACAAGTAGCAGAAGCATACATGCTCAAGAGGGATCACCCGAAATTCAAAGGCAACTGAATTTCGGCAACCGGGGCATCGAAGTCGGAATGCCGCGAAACTCACCGAGTCAAAGCGTTTCGCCGTTTGCGGAAGAAAGTCTGATGTAGAACAAGTAGCAGAAGCATACATGCTCAAGAGGGATCACCCGAAATTCAAAGGCAACTGAATTTCGGCAACCGGGGCATCGAAGTCGGAATGCCGCGAAACTCACCGAGTCAAAGCGTTTCGCCGTTTGCGGAAGAAAGTGTGATGTAACAAGTAGCAGAAGCATACATGCTCAAGAGGGATCACCCGAAATTCAAAGGCAACTGAATTTCGGCAACCGGGGCATCGAAGTCGGAATGCCGCGAAACTCACCGAGTCAAAGCGTTTCGCCGTTTGCGGAAGAAAGTCTGATGTAGAACAAGTAGCAGAAGCATACATGCTCAAGAGGGATCACCCGAAATTCAAAGGCAACTGAATTTCGGCAACCGGGGCATCGAAGTCGGAATGCCGCGAAACTCACCGAGTCAAAGCGTTTCGCCGTTTGCGGAAGAAGTGTGATGTAGAACAAGTAGCAGAAGCATACATGCTCAAGAGGGATCACCCGAAATTCAAAGGCAACTGAATTTCGGCAACCGGGGAATCGAAGTCGGAATGCCGCGAAACTCACCGAGTCAAAGCGTTTCGCCGTTTGCGGAAGAAAGTGTGATGTAGAACAAGTAGCAGAAGCATACATGCTCAAGAGGGATCACATGAAATTCAAAGGCAACTGAATTTCGGCAACCGGGGCATCGAAGTCGGAATGCCGCGAAACTCACCGAGTCAAAGCGTTTCGCCGTTTGCGGAGAGAAGTGTGATGTAGAACAAGTAGCAGAAGCATACATGCTCAAGAGGGATCACCCGAAATTCAAAGGCAACAGAATTTCGGCAACCGGGGCATCGAAGGCGGAATGCCGCGAAACTCACCGAGTCAAAGCGTTTCGCCGTGTGGGGAAGAAAGTCTGATGTAGAACAAGTAGCAGAAGCATACATGCTCAAGAGGGATCCCCCGAAATTCAAGGGCAACTGAATTTCGGCAACCGGGCCATCGAAGTCGGAATGTCGCGAAACACACCGAGTCAAAGCGTTTCGCCGTTTGCGGAAGAAAGTGTGATGTAGAACAAGTAGCAGAAGCATACATGCTCAAGAGGGATCACCCGAAATTCAAGGGCAACTGAATTTCGGCAAACGGGGCATCGAAGTCGGAATGCCGCGAAACTGACCGAGTCAAAGCGTTTCGCCGTTTGCGGAAGAAAGTGTGATGTAGAACAAGTAGCAGAAGCATACATGCTCAAGAGGGATCACCCGAAATTCAAAGGCACCTGAATTTCGGCAACTGGGGCATCGAAGTCGGAATGCCACGAAACTCACCGAGTCAAAGCGTTTCGCCGTTTGTGGAAGAAAGTGTGATGTAGAAGAAGTAGCAGAAGCATACATGCTCAAGAGGGATCACCCGAAATTCAAAGGCAACTGAATTTCGGCAACCGGGCATCGAAGTCGGAATGCCGCGAAACTCACCGAGTCAAAGCGTTTCGCCGTTTGCGGAAGAAGAAAGTTGATGTAGAACAAGTAGCAGAATCATACATGCTCAAGAGGGATCACCCGAAATTCAAAGGCAACTGAATTTCGGCAACCGGGCATCGAAGTCGGAATGCCGCGAAACTCACCGAGTCAAAGCGTTTGGCCGTTTGCGGAAGGAAGTGTGATGTAGAACAAGTAGCAAAAGCATACATGCTCAAGAGGGATCACCCGAAATTCAAAGGCAACTGAATTTCGGCAACGGGGCATCGAAGTCGGAATGCCGCGAAACTCACCGAGTCAAAGCGTTTCGCCGTTTGCGGAAGAAAGTCTGATGTAGAACAAGTAGCAGAAGCATACATGCTCAAGAGGGATCACCCGAAATTCAAAGGCAACTGAATTTCGGCAACCGGGGCATCGAAGTCGGAATGCCGCGAAACTCACCGAGTCAAAGCGTTTTCCGTTTGCGGAAGAAAGTGTTGATGTAGAACAAGTAGCAGAAGCATACATGCTCAAGAGGGATCACCCGAAATTCAAAGGCAACTGAATTTCGGCAACCGGGGCATCGAAGTCGGAATGCCGCGAAACTCACCGAGTCAAAGCGTTTCGCCGTTTGCGGAAGAAGAAGTCTGATGTAGAACAAGTAGCAGAAGCATACATGCTCAAGAGGGATCACCCGAAATTCAAAGGCAACTGAATTTCGGCAACCGGGGCATCGAAGTCGGAATGCCGCGAAACTCACCGAGTCAAAGCGTTTCGCCTTTGCGGAAGAAGTCTGATGTAGAACAAGTAGCAGAAGCATACATGCTCAAGAGGGATCACCCGAAATTCAAAGGCAACTGAATTTCGGCAACCGGGGCATCGAAGTCGGAATGCCGCGAAACTCACCGAGTCAAAGCGTTTCGCCGTTTGCGGAAGAAAGTCTGATGTAGAACAAGTAGCAGAAGCATACATGCTCAAGAGGGATCACCCGAAATTCAAAGGCAACTGAATTTCGGCAACCGGGGCATCGAAGTCGGAATGCCGCGAAACTCACCGAGTCAAAGCGTTTCGCCGTTTGCGGAAGAAAGTCTGATGTAGAACAAGTAGCAGAAGCATACATGCTCAAGAGGGATCACCCGAAATTCAAAGGCAACTGAATTTCGGCAACCGGGGCATCGAAGTCGGAATGCCGCGAAACTCACCGAGTCAAAGCGTTTCGCCGTTTGCGGAAGAAAGTGTGATGTAGAACAAGTAGCAGAAGCATACATGCTCAAGAGGGATCACCCGAAATTCAAAGGCAACTGAATTTCGGCAACCGGGGCATCGAAGTCGGAATGCCGCGAAACTCACCGAGTCAAAGCGTTTCGCCGTTTGCGGAAGAAAGTCTGATGTAGAACAAGTAGCAGAAGCATACATGCTCAAGAGGGATCACCCGAAATTCAAAGGCAACTGAATTTCGGCAACCGGGCATCGAAGTCGGAATGCCGCGAAACTCACCGAGTCAAAGCGTTTCGCCTTTGCGGAAGAAAGTGTGATGTAGAACAAGTAGCAGAAGCATACATGCTCAAGAGGGATCACCCGAAATTCAAAGGCAACTGAATTTCGGCAACCGGGGCATCGAAGTCGGAATGCCGCGAAACTCACCGAGTCAAAGCGTTTCGCCGTTTGCGGAAGAAAGTGTGATGTAGAACAAGTAGCAGAAGCATACATGCTCAAGAGGGATCACCCGAAATTCAAAGGCAACTGAATTTCGGCAACCGGGGCATCGAAGTCGGAATGCCGCGAAACTCACCGAGTCAAAGCGTTTCGCCGTTTGCGGAAGAAGTCTGATGTAGAACAAGTAGCAGAAGCATACATGCTCAAGAGGGATCACCCGAAATTCAAAGGCAACTGAATTTCGGCAACCGGGCATCGAAGTCGGAATGCCGCGAAACTCACCGAGTCAAAGCGTTTCGCCGTTTGCGGAAGAAAGTCTGATGTAGAACAAGTAGCAGAAGCATACATGCTCAAGAGGGATCACCCGAAATTCAAAGGCAACTGAATTTCGGCAACCGGGGCATCGAAGTCGGAATGCCGCGAAACTCACCGAGTCAAAGCGTTTCGCCGTTTGCGGAAGAAAGTCTGATGTAGAACAAGTAGCAGAAGCATACATGCTCAAGAGGGATCACCCGAAATTCAAAGGCAACTGAATTTCGGCAACCGGGGCATCGAAGTCGGAATGCCGCGAAACTCACCGAGTCAAAGCGTTTCGCCGTTTGCGGAAGAAAGTCTGATGTAGAACAAGTAGCAGAAGCATACATGCTCAAGAGGGATCACCCGAAATTCAAAGGCAACTGAATTTCGGCAACCGGGCATCGAAGTCGGAATGCCGCGAAACTCACCGAGTCAAAGCGTTTCGCCGTTTGCGGAAGAAAGTCTGATGTAGAACAAGTAGCAGAAGCATACATGCTCAAGAGGGATCACCCGAAATTCAAAGGCAACTGAATTTCGGCAACCGGGGCATCGAAGTCGGAATGCCGCGAAACTCACCGAGTCAAAGCGTTTCGCCGTTTGCGGAAGAAAGTCTGATGTAGAACAAGTAGCAGAAGCATACATGCTCAAGAGGGATCACCCGAAATTCAAAGGCAACTGAATTTCGGCAACCGGGGCATCGAAGTCGGAATGCCGCGAAACTCACCGAGTCAAAGCGTTTCGCCGTTTGCGGAAGAAAGTGTGATGTAGAACAAGTAGCAGAAGCATACATGCTCAAGAGGGATCACCCGAAATTCAAAGGCAACTGAATTTCGGCAACCGGGGCATCGAAGTCGGAATGCCGCGAAACTCACCGAGTCAAAGCGTTTCGCCGTTTGCGGAAGAAAGTCTGATGTAGAACAAGTAGCAGAAGCATACATGCTCAAGAGGGATCACCCGAAATTCAAAGGCAACTGAATTTCGGCAACCGGGGCATCGAAGTCGGAATGCCGCGAAACTCACCGAGTCAAAGCGTTTCGCCGTTTGCGGAAGAAAGTCTGATGTAGAACAAGTAGCAGAAGCATACATGCTCAAGAGGGATCACCCGAAATTCAAAGGCAACTGAATTTCGGCAACCGGGGCATCGAAGTCGGAATGCCGCGAAACTCACCGAGTCAAAGCGTTTCGCCGTTTGCGGAAGAAAGTCTGATGTAGAACAAGTAGCAGAAGCATACATGCTCAAGAGGGATCACCCGAAATTCAAAGGCAACTGAATTTCGGCAACCGGGGCATCGAAGTCGGAATGCCGCGAAACTCACCGAGTCAAAGCGTTTCGCCGTTTGCGGAAGAAGTCTGATGTAGAACAAGTAGCAGAAGCATACATGCTCAAGAGGGATCACCCGAAATTCAAAGGCAACTGAATTTCGGCAAACCGGGGCATCGAAGTCGGAATGCCGCGAAACTCACCGAGTCAAAGCGTTTCGCCGTTTGCGGAAGAAAGTTGATGTAGAACAAGTAGCAGAAGCATACATGCTCAAGAGGATCACCCGAAATTCAAAGGCAACTGAATTTCGGCAACCGGGGCATCGAAGTTGGAATGCCGCGAAACTCACCGAGTCAAAGCGTTTCGCCGTTTGCGGAAGAAAGTCTGATGTAGAACAAGTAGCAGAAGCATACATGCTCAAGAGGGATCGCCCGAAATTCAAAGGCAACTTAATTTCGGCAACCGGGGAATCGAAGTCGGAATGCCCCGAAACTCACTGAGTCAAAGCGTTTCGCTGTTTGCGGAAGAAATTCTGATATAGAACAAGAAGCAAAAGCATACATGCTCAAGAGGGATCCCCCGAAATTCAAAGGCAACTGAATTTCGGCAACCGGGGCATCGAAGTCGGAATGCCGTAAAACTCACCGTGACAAAGCGTTTCTCCGTTTGCGGGAGAAGTGTAATGTAGAACAAGTAGCAGAAGCATACATGCTCAAGAGGGATCCCCCGAAGTTCAAAGGCAAGTGAATTTCGGCAACCTGGGCATCGAAGTCGGAATGCCGCGAATCTCACCATGTCAAAGCGTTTCTCCGTTTGGGGAAGAAAGTCTGATGTAGAACAAGTAGCAGAAGCATACATGCTCAAGAGGGATCACCCGAAATTCAAAGGCAACTGAATTTCGGCAACCGGGGCATCGATGTCGGAATGCCGCGAAACTCCCCGAGTCACAGTGTTTCGCCGTTTGCGGAAGAAAGTGTGATGTAGAACAAGTAGCAGAAGCATACATGCTCAAGAGGGATCACCCGAAATTCAAAGGCAACTGAATTTCGGCAACCGGGGCATCGAAGAAGTCGGAATGCCGCGAAACTCACCGAGTCAAAGCGTTTCGCCGTTTGCGGAAGAAGAAGAATGAGTTGTAGAACAAGTAGCAGAAGCATACATGCTCAAGAGGGATCACCCGAAATTCAAAGGCAACTGAATTTCGGCAACCGGGGCATCGAAGTCGGAATGCCGCGAAACTCACCGAGTCAAAGCGTTTCGCCGTTTGCGGAAGAAGTGTGATGTAGAACAAGTAGCAGAAGCATACATGCTCAAGAGGGATCACCCGAAATTCAAAGGCAACTGAATTTCGGCAACCGGGGCATCGAAGTCGGAATGCCGCGAAACTCACCGAGTCAAAGCGTTTCGCCGTTTGCGGAAGAAGTGTGATGTAGAACAAGTAGCAGAAGCATACATGCTCAAGAGGGATCACCCGAAATTCAAAGGCAACTGAATTTCGGCAAAACGGGGCATCGAAGTCGGAATGCCGCGAAACTCACCGAGTCAAAGCGTTTCGCTGTTTGCGGAAGAAAGTCTGATGTAGAACAAGTAGCAGAAGCATACATGCTGAATTTCGGCAACCGGGAAGGGCATCGAAGTCGGAATGCCGCGAAACTCACCGAGTCAAAGCGTTTCGCCTTTGCGGAAAGAAGTGTGATGTAGAACAAGTAGCAGAAGCATACATGCTCAAGAGGGATCACCCGAAATTCAAAGGCAACTGAATTTCGGCAACCGGGGCATCGAAGTCGGAATGCCGCGAAACTCACCGAGTCAAAGCGTTTCGCCTTTGCGGAAGAAAGTGTGATGTAGAACAAGTAGCAGAAGCATACATGCTCAAGAGGGATCACCCGAAATTCAAAGGCAACTGAATTTCGGCAACCGGGGCATCGAAGTCGGAATGCCGCGAAACTCACCGAGTCAAAGCGTTTCGCCGTTTGCGAAAGAAGTGTGATGTAGAACAAGTAGCAGAAGCATACATGCTCAAGAGGGATCACCCGAAATTCAAAGGCAACTGAATTTCGGCAACCGGGGCATCGAAGTCGGAATGCCGCGAAACTCACCGAGTCAAAGCGTTTCGGTTTGCGGAAGAAAGTGTGATGTAGAACAAGTAGCAGAAGCATACATGCTCAAGAGGGATCACCCGAAATTCAAAGGCAACTGAATTTCGGCAACCGGGGCATCGAAGTCGGAATGCCGCGAAACTCACCGAGTCAAAGCGTTTCGCCGTTTGCGGAAGAAAGTGTGATGTAGAACAAGTAGCAGAAGCATACATGCTCAAGAGGGATCACCCGAAATTCAAAGGCAACTGAATTTCGGCAACCGGGGCATCGAAGTCGGAATGCCGCGAAACTCACCGAGTCAAAGCGTTTCGCCGTTTGCGGAAGAAAGTTGATGTAGAACAAGTAGCAGAAGCATACATGCTCAAGAGGGATCACCCGAAATTCAAAGGCAACTGAATTTCGGCAACGGGGCATCGAAGTCGGAATGCCGCGAAACTCACCGAGTCAAAGCGTTTCGCCGTTTGCGGAAGAAAGTCTGATGTAGAACAAGTAGCAGAAGCATACATGCTCAAGAGGGATCACCCGAAATTCAAAGGCAACTGAATATCGATACCGCGAGGGATGGAAGTCGCGAATGCCGCGAAACTCACCGAGTCACGCGTTTCGCCGTCTTGCGGAGTAAGTATGCAGAGTGATGTAGAACAAGTGCGTTAAGGCAGCAGCATATCTATGCTCATCTAGAGGGGACCACCCCAAATTCAAAGGCAACTGAATTTCGGCAAGGGGCATCGAAGAAGTCGGAATGCCGCGACCTCACAGACGTCAAAGCGTTTAGCTGTTTGCGACGTAAGTCCGCCTTGTAGAACAAGTAGCAGACGCATACATGCTCAAGAGGGATCACCCGAAATTCAAAGGCAACTGAATTTCGGCAACGGGGCATCGAAGTCGGAACCCGCGAAACTCACCGAGTCAAAGTTTTTCGCCGTTTGGA
>CM055350.1:2014946-2076846 GCA_029228515.1 Populus alba x Populus x berolinensis | reverse complement strand
TTTGCCGAAATTCAGCCTTTGAATTTCGGGGATCCCTCTTGAGCATGTATGCTTCTGCTACTTGTTCTACATCAGACTTCTTCCGCAAACGAGCGAAACGATTTGACTTCGGATCGATTTTCGCGGGCATTCCGACTTCGAACCGACCCTTTGCCGAAAATTCAAATTGCCTTTGAATTTCGAGATGTTCCCTCATTGAAGCCTTTAGGCTTCTGCTACTTGTTCAACATCACACTTCCTTCCGCAAACATGAAACGCTTTTGACTCGGTGAGTTTTCGAGACATTCCGACTTCGATGCCCCGGTTGCCGAAATTCAGTTGCCTTTGAATTTCGGGTGATCCCTCTTGAGCATGTATGCTTCTGCTACTTGTTCTACATCAGACTTCTTCCGCAATTGGCCAAACGCTCTGACTCGGTGAGTTTCGCGGTATTCCAACTTCGATGCCACAGTTGTGGAAATTCAGTTGCCTTTGAATTTCGGGTGATCCCTCTTGAGCATGTATGCTTCTGCTACTTGTTCTACATCACACTTCCTTCCGCAAATGGCGAAACGCTTTGACTCGGTGAATTTCGCAGCATTCCGACTTCGATGCCCCGGTTGCGAAATTCAGTTAAGCCTTGAATTTCGGGTGATCCCTCTTGAGCATGTATGCTTCTGCTAGTTGTTCTACATCACACTTCTTTCGCAAATGGCGAAACGCTTTGACTAGCTGAGTTTCGCGGCATTCCGACTTCGATGCCCGGTTGCCGAAATTCAGTTGCCTTTGAATTTCGGGTGATCCCTCTTGAGCATGTATGCTTCTGCTACTTGTTCTAACATCACACTTCTTCCGCAAACGGCGAAACGCTTTGACTCGGTGAGTTTCGCGGACATTCCGACTTCGATGCCCCGGTTGCCGAATTCAATTGCCTTTGAATTTCGGGGTGATCCCTCTTGAGCATGTATGCTTCTGCTACTTGTTCTACATCAAACTTCTATCCGCAAATGGCGAAATGCTTTGACTCGGTGAGTTTCGCGGCATTCCGACTTCGATGCCCCGGTTGCCGAAATTCAGTTGCCTTTGAATTTCGGGTGATCCCTCTTGAGCATGTATGCTTCTGCTACTAGTTCTACATCACACTTCTTCCGCAAACAGCGAAACGCTTTGATTAGTGAGTTTCGCGGCATTCCGACATTCTTCGATGCCCGGTTGCCAAAATTCAGTTGCCTTTTGAATTTCGGGTGATCCCTCTTGAGCATGTATGCTTCTGCTACTTGTTCTACATCACACTTCTTCCGCAAACGGCGAAATGCTTTGACATCGGTGAGTTTCGCGGCATTCCAACTTAGATGCCCCGGTTGCCGAAATTCAGTTGCCTTTGAATTTCGGGTGATCCCTCTTGAGACATGTATGCTTCTGCTACTTGTTCTACATCACACTTCCTTCCGCAAATGGCGAAACGCTTGACTCGGTGAGTTACGCGCATTCCGACTTCGATGCCCCGTTGCCGAAATTCAGTTGCCTTTGAATTTCGGGTGATCCCTTTTGAGCATGTATGCTTCTGCTACTTGTTCTACATCACACTTTTCCGCAAACAGCGAAACGCTTTGACTCGGTGAGTTTCGCGGCATTCCGACTTCGATGCCCCGGTTGCCGAAATTCAGTTGCCTTTGAATTTCGGGTGATCCCTCTTGAGCATGTATGCTTCTGCTACTTGTTCTACATCACACTTCTTCCGTAAACAGCGAAACGCTTTGACTCGGTGAGTTTCGCGGCATTCCGACTTCGATGCCCCGGTTGCCGAAATTCAGTTGCCTTTGAATTTCGGGTGATCCCTCTTGATCATGTATGCTTCTGCTACTTGTTCTACATCAGACTTCTTCCGCAAAAGCGAAACGCTTTGACTCGGTGAGTTTCGCGGCATTCCGACTTCGATGCCCAGTTGCCTTTGAATTTCGGGTGATCCCTCTTGAGCATGTATGCTTCTGCTACTTGTTCTACATCACACTTCCTTCCACAAACAGCGAAACGCTTTCACACGGTGAGTTTCGCGGCATTCCGACTTCGATGCCCCGGTTGTCGAAATTCAGTTGCCTTTGAATTTCGGGTGATCCCTCTTGAGCATGTATGCTTCTACTACTTGTTCTCCATCAGACTTTCTTCCGCAAACGGCGAAACGCTTTGACTCGGTGACTTTTGTGGCATTCCGACTTCGATGCCCTAGTTGCCGAAATTCAGTTGCCTTTGAATTTCGGGTGATCCCTTTTGAGCATGTATGCTTCTGCTACTTGTTCTACATCACACTTCCTTCCGCAAACAGCGAAACGCTTTGACTCGCTGAGTTTCACGGCATTCCGCCTTCAATGCCCTGGTTGCCGAAATTCAGTTGCCTTTGAATTTCGGGTGATCCCTCTTGAGCATGTATGCTTTCTGCTACTTGTTCTACATCACACTTCTTTCCACAAACATCGAAAAGCTTTGACTCGGTGAGTTTCGCGGCATTCCGACTTCGATGTCCCGGTTGACGAAATTCAGTTGCCTTTGAATTTCGGGTGATCCCTCTTGAGCATGTATGCTTCTGCTACTTGTTCTACATCACACTTCCTTCCGCAAACAGCGAAACGCTTTGACTCGGTGAGTTTCGCGGCATTCCGACTTCGATGCCCCGGTTGCTGCAATTCAGTTGCCTTTGAATTTCGGGTGATCCCTCTTGAGCATGTATGCTTCTGCTACTTGTTCTACATCACACTTCCTTCCGCAAACAGCGAAACGCTTTAACTCGGTGAGTTTCGCGGCATTCCGACTTCGATGCCCCAGTTGCCGAAATTCAGTTGCCGTTGAATTTCGGGTGATGCGTTTTGAGCATGTATGCTTCTGCTACTTGTTCTACATCACACTTCCTTCCGCAAATGGCGAAACGCTTTGACTCGGTGAGTTTCGCGGCATTCCGACTTCGATGTCCGAGTTGCCGAAATTCAGTTGCCTTTGAATTTCGGGTGATCCTTGTTGAGCATGTATGCTTCTGCTACTTGTTCTACATCACACTTCTTCCGCAAACAGCAAAACGCTTTGACTCGGTGAGTTTCGCGGCATTCCGATTTCGATGCCCCGGTCGCCGAAATTCAGTTGCCTTTGAATTTCGGGTGATCCCTCTTGAGCATGTATGCTTCTGCTACTTGTTCTACATCAGACTTCTTCCGCAAACAGCGAAACGCTTTGACTCGGTGAGTTTCGCGGCATTCCGACTTCGATGCCCCGTTGCCGAAATTCAGTTGCCTTTGAATTTCGGGTGATCCCTCTTGAGCATGTATGCTTCTGCTACTTGTTCTACATCAGACTTCTTCCGCAAACGGCGAAACGCTTTGACTCGGTGAGTTTCGCGGCATTCCGACTTCGATGCCCCGGTTGCCGAAATTCAGTTGCCTTTGAATTTCGGGTGATCCCTCTTGAGCATGTATGCTTCTGCTACTTGTTCTACATCACACTTCTTCCGCAAATGGCGAAACGCTTTGACTCGGTGAGTTTCGCGGCATTCCGACTTCGATGCCCCGGTTGCCGAAATTCAGTTGCCTTTGAATTTCGGGTGATCCCTCTTGAGCATGTATGCTTCTGCTACTTGTTCTACATCACACTTCCTTCCGCAAACGGCGAAACGCTTTGACTCGGTGAGTTTCGCGGCATTCCGACTTCGATGCCCGGTTGCCGAAATTCAGTTGCCTTTGAATTTCGGGTGATCCCTCTTGAGCATGTATGCTTCTGCTACTTGTTCTACATCACACTTCTTCCGCAAACAGCGAAACGCTTTGACTCGGTGAGTTTCGCGGCATTCCGACTTCGATGCCCCGGTTGCCGAAATTCAGTTGCCTTTGAATTTCGGGTGATCCCTCTTGAGCATGTATGCTTCTGCTACTTGTTCTACATCACACTTTCTTCCGCAAACGGCGAAACGCTTTGACTCGGTGAGTTTCGCGGCATTCCGACTTCGATGCCCGGTTGCCGAAATTCAGTTGCCTTTGAATTTCGGGTGATCCCTCTTGAGCATGTATGCTTCTGCTACTTGTTCTACATCACACTTCTTCCGCAACAAGCGAAACGCTTTGACTCGGTGAGTTTCGCGGCATTCCGACTTCGATGCCCCGGTTGCCGAAATTCAGTTGCCTTTGAATTTCGGGTGATCCCTCTTGAGCATGTATGCTTCTGCTACTTGTTCTACATCAGACTTCTTCCGCAAACGGCGAAACGCTTTGACTCGGTGAGTTTCGCGGCATTCCGACTTCGATGCCCCGGTTGCCGAAATTCAGTTGCCTTTGAATTTCGGGTGATCCCTCTTGAGCATGTATGCTTCTGCTACTTGTTCTACATCACACTTCTTCCGCAAACAGCGAAACGCTTTGACTCGGTGAGTTTCGCGGCATTCCGACTTCGATGCCCGGTTGCCGAAATTCAGTTGCCTTTGAATTTCGGGTGATCCCTCTTGAGCATGTATGCTTCTGCTACTTGTTCTACATCACACTTCTTCCGCAAACGGCGAAACGCTTTGACTCGGTGAGTTTCGCGGCATTCCGACTTCGATGCCCGGTTGCCGAAATTCAGTTGCCTTTGAATTTCGGGTGATCCCTCTTGAGCATGTATGCTTCTGCTACTTGTTCTACATCACACTTCCTTCCGCAAACGGCGAAACGCTTTGACTCGGTGAGTTTCGCGGCATTCCGACTTCGATGCCCCGGTTGCCGAAATTCAGTTGCCTTTGAATTTCGGGTGATCCCTCTTGAGCATGTATGCTTCTGCTACTTGTTCTACATCACACTTCCTTCCGCAAACAGCGAAACGCTTTGACTCGGTGAGTTTCGCGGCATTCCGACTTCGATGCCCCGGTTGCCGAAATTCAGTTGCCTTTGAATTTCGGGTGATCCCTCTTGAGCATGTATGCTTCTGCTACTTGTTCTACATCACACTTCCTTCCGCAAACGGCGAAACGCTTTGACTCGGTGAGTTTCGCGGCATTCCGACTTCGATGCCCCGGTTGCCGAAATTCAGTTGCCTTTGAATTTCGGGTGATCCCTCTTGAGCATGTATGCTTCTGCTACTTGTTCTACATCACACTTCCTTCCGCAAACGGCGAAACGCTTTGACTCGGTGAGTTTCGCGGCATTCCGACTTCGATGCCCCGGTTGCCGAAATTCAGTTGCCTTTGAATTTCGGGTGATCCCTCTTGAGCATGTATGCTTCTGCTACTTGTTCTACATCACACTTCCTTCCGCAAACAGCGAAACGCTTTGACTCGGTGAGTTTCGCGGCATTCCGACTTCGATGCCCCGGTTGCCGAAATTCAGTTGCCTTTGAATTTCGGGTGATCCCTCTTGAGCATGTATGCTTCTGCTACTTGTTCTACATCACACTTCCTTCCGCAAACAGCGAAACGCTTTGACTCGGTGAGTTTCGCGGCATTCCGACTTCGATGCCCCGGTTGCCGAAATTCAGTTGCCTTTGAATTTCGGGTGATCCCTCTTGAGCATGTATGCTTCTGCTACTTGTTCTACATCACACTTCCTTCCGCAAACAGCGAAACGCTTTGACTCGGTGAGTTTCGCGGCATTCCGACTTCGATGCCCCGGTTGCCGAAATTCAGTTGCCTTTGAATTTCGGGTGATCCCTCTTGAGCATGTATGCTTCTGCTACTTGTTCTACATCACACTTCTTCCGCAAACGGCGAAACGCTTTGACTCGGTGAGTTTCGCGGCATTCCGACTTCGATGCCCGGTTGCCGAAATTCAGTTGCCTTTGAATTTCGGGTGATCCCTCTTGAGCATGTATGCTTCTGCTACTTGTTCTACATCACACTTCCTTCCGCAAACAGCGAAACGCTTTGACTCGGTGAGTTTCGCGGCATTCCGACTTCGATGCCCCGGTTGCCGAAATTCAGTTGCCTTTGAATTTCGGGTGATCCCTCTTGAGCATGTATGCTTCTGCTACTTGTTCTACATCACACTTCCTTCCGCAAACAGCGAAACGCTTTGACTCGGTGAGTTTCGCGGCATTCCGACTTCGGTGCCCCGGTTGCCGAAATTCAGTTGCCTTTGAATTTCGGGTGATCCCTCTTGAGCATGTATGCTTCTGCTACTTGTTCTACATCACACTTCCTTCCGCAAACAGCGAAACGCTTTGACTCGGTGAGTTTCGCGGCATTCCGACTTCGATGCCCCGGTTGCCGAAATTCAGTTGCCTTTGAATTTCGGGTGATCCCTCTTGAGCATGTATGCTTCTGCTACTTGTTCTACATCACACTTCCTTCCGCAAACAGCGAAACGCTTTGACTCGGTGAGTTTCGCGGCATTCCGACTTCGATGCCCCGGTTGCCGAAATTCAGTTGCCTTTGAATTTCGGGTGATCCCTCTTGAGCATGTATGCTTCTGCTACTTGTTCTACATCACACTTCCTTCCGCAAACGGCGAAACGCTTTGACTCGGTGAGTTTTCGCGGCATTCCGACTTCGATGCCCCGGTTGCCGAAATTCAGTTGCCTTTGAATTTCGGGTGATCCCTCTTGAGCATGTATGCTTCTGCTACTTGTTCTACATCACACTTCTTCCGCAAACAGCGAAACGCTTTGACTCGGTGAGTTTCGCGGCATTCCGACTTCGATGCCCCGGTTGCCGAAATTCAGTTGCCTTTGAATTTCGGGTGATCCCTCTTGAGCATGTATGCTTCTGCTACTTGTTCTACATCACACTTCCTTCCGCAAACAGCGAAACGCTTTGACTCGGTGAGTTTCGCGGCATTCCGACTTCGATGCCCCGGTTGCCGAAATTCAGTTGCCTTTGAATTTCGGGTGATCCCTCTTGAGCATGTATGCTTCTGCTACTTGTTCTACATCACACTTCTTTCCGCAAACAGCGAAACGCTTTGACTCGGTGAGTTTCGCGGCATTCCGACTTCGATGCCCCGGTTGCCGAAATTCAGTTGCCTTTGAATTTCGGGTGATCCCTCTTGAGCATGTATGCTTCTGCTACTTGTTCTACATCACACTTCTTCCGCAAACGGCGAAACGCTTTGACTCGGTGAGTTTCGCGGCATTCCGACTTCGATGCCCCGGTTGCCGAAATTCAGTTGCCTTTGAATTTCGGGTGATCCCTCTTGAGCATGTATGCTTCTGCTACTTGTTCTACATCACACTTCTTCCGCAAACAGCGAAACGCTTTGACTCGGTGAGTTTCGCGGCATTCCGACTTCGATGCCCCGGTTGCCGAAATTCAGTTGCCTTTGAATTTCGGGTGATCCCTCTTGAGCATGTATGCTTCTGCTACTTGTTCTACATCACACTTCTTCCGCAAACGGCGAAACGCTTTGACTCGGTGAGTTTCGCGGCATTCCGACTTCGATGCCCCGGTTGCCGAAATTCAGTTGCCTTTGAATTTCGGGTGATCCCTCTTGAGCATGTATGCTTCTGCTACTTGTTCTACATCACACTTCCTTCCGCAAACAGCGAAACGCTTTGACTCGGTGAGTTTCGCGGCATTCCGACTTCGATGCCCCGGTTGCCGAAATTCAGTTGCCTTTGAATTTCGGGTGATCCCTCTTGAGCATGTATGCTTCTGCTACTTGTTCTACATCACACTTCCTTCCGCAAACGGCGAAACGCTTTGACTCGGTGAGTTTCGCGGCATTCCGACTTCGATGCCCCGGTTGCCGAAATTCAGTTGCCTTTGAATTTCGGGTGATCCCTCTTGAGCATGTATGCTTCTGCTACTTGTTCTACATCAGACTTCCTTCCGCAAACGGCGAAACGCTTTGACTCGGTGAGTTTCGCGGCATTCCGACTTCGATGCCCCGGTTGCCGAAATTCAGTTGCCTTTGAATTTCGGGTGATCCCTCTTGAGCATGTATGCTTCTGCTACTTGTTCTACATCACACTTCCTTCCGCAAACGGCGAAACGCTTTGACTCGGTGAGTTTCGCGGCATTCCGACTTCGATGCCCCGGTTGCCGAAATTCAGTTGCCTTTGAATTTCGGGTGATCCCTCTTGAGCATGTATGCTTCTGCTACTTGTTCTACATCACACTTCCTTCCGCAAACGGCGAAACGCTTTGACTCGGTGAGTTTCGCGGCATTCCGACTTCGATGCCCCGGTTGCCGAAATTCAGTTGCCTTTGAATTTCGGGTGATCCCTCTTGAGCATGTATGCTTCTGCTACTTGTTCTACATCACACTTCCTTCCGCAAACGGCGAAACGCTTTGACTCGGTGAGTTTCGCGGCATTCCGACTTCGATGCCCCGGTTGCCGAAATTCAGTTGCCTTTGAATTTCGGGTGATCCCTCTTGAGCATGTATGCTTCTGCTACTTGTTCTACATCACACTTCCTTCCGCAAACAGCGAAACGCTTTGACTCGGTGAGTTTCGCGGCATTCCGACTTCGATGCCCCGGTTGCCGAAATTCAGTTGCCTTTGAATTTCGGGTGATCCCTCTTGAGCATGTATGCTTCTGCTACTTGTTCTACATCACACTTTCCTTCCGCAAACAGCGAAACGCTTTGACTCGGTGAGTTTCGCGGCATTCCGACTTCGATGCCCGGTTGCCGAAATTCAGTTGCCTTTGAATTTCGGGTGATCCTCTTGAGCATGTATGCTTCTGCTACTTGTTCTACATCACACTTCTTCCGCAAATGGCGAAACGCTTTGACTCGGTGAGTTTCGCGGCATTCCGACTTCGATGCCCCGGTTGCCGAAATTCAGTTGCCTTTGAATTTCGGATGATCCCTCTTCAGCATGTATGCTTCTGCTACTTGTTCTACATCAGACTTGCTTCCGTAAACGGCCAAACGCTTTGACTCGGGGAGTTTCCCGGCATTCCGACTTTAATGCCCCGATTGCCGAAATTCAGTTGCCTTTGAATTTCGGATGATCCCTCTTCAGCATGTGTGCTTCTGCTACTTGTTCTACATCAGACTTGCTTCCGCAAAACGGCGAAACGCTCTGACTCGGTGAGTTTCGCGGCATTCCGACTTCGATGCCCCGGTTGCTGAAATTCAGTTGCCTTTGAATTTCAGGTGATCCCTCTTGAGCAAGTGTGCTTCTGCTACTTGTTCTACATCACACTTCCGTCCACAAACAGCAAAACGCTTTGACTCGGTGAGTTTCGCGGCATTCCGACTTCGATACCCCGGTTGCCGAAATTCAGTTGCCTTTGAATTTCGGGTGATCCCTCTTGAGCATGTATGCTTCTGCTACTTGTTCTACATCAGACTCCTTACGCAAACGGCGAAACGCTTTGACTTGGTGATTTCTCGGCATTCCGACTTCAATGCCCCGGTTTCCGAAATTCAGTTGCCTTTGAATTTCGGGTGATCCCTCTTGAGCATGTATGCTTCTGCTACTTGTTCTACATCACACTTCCTTCCGCAAACAGCGAAACGCTTTGACTCGGTGAGCTTCGCGGCATTCCGACTTCGATGCCCCGGTTGCCGAAATTCAGTTGCCTTTGAATTTCGGGTGATCCCTCTTGAGCATGTATGCTTCTGCTACTTGTTCTACATCACACTTCCTTCCGCAAATGGCGAAACGCTTTGACTCGGTGAGTTTCGCGGCATTCCGACTTCGATGCCCCGGTTGCCGAAATTCAGTTGCCTTTGAATTTCGGGTGATCCCTCTTGAGCATGTATGCTTCTGCTACTTGTTCTACATCACACTTCTTCCGCAAACGGCGAAACGCTTTGACTCGGTGAGTTTCGCGGCATTCCGACTTCGATGCCCCGGTTGCCGAAATTCAGTTGCCTTTGAATTTCGGGTGATCCCTCTTGAGCATGTATGCTTCTGCTACTTGTTCTACATCACACTTCTTCCGCAAATGGCCAAACGCTTTGACTCGGTGAGTTTCGCGGCATTCCGACTTCGATGCCCCGGTTGCCGAAATTCAGTTGCCTTTGAATTTCGGGTGATCCCTCTTGAGCATGTATGCTTCTGCTACTTGTTCTACATCACACTTCTTCCGCAAACAACGAAACGCTTTGACTCGGTGAGTTTCGCGGCATTCCGACTTCGATGCCCCGGTTGCCGAAATTCAGTTGCCTTTGAATTTCGGGTGATCCCTCTTGAGCATGTATGCTTCTGCTACTTGTTCTACATCACACTTCCTTCCGCAAACGGCGAAAAGCTTTGACTCGGTGAGTTTCGCGGCATTCCGACTTCGATGCCCCGGTTGCCGAAATTCAGTTGCCTTTGAATTTCGGGTGATCCCTCTTGAGCATGTATGCTTCTGCTACTTGTTCTACATCTCACTTCCTTCCGCAAACGGCGAAACGCTTTGACTCGGTGAGTTTCGCGGCATTCCGACTTCGATGCCCCGGTTGCCGAAATTCAGTTGCCTTTGAATTTCGGGTGATCCCTCTTGAGCATGTATGCTTCTGCTACTTGTTCTACATCACACTTCCTTCCGCAAACAACGAAACGCTTTGACTCGGTGAGTTTCGCGGCATTCCGACTTCGATGCCCCGGTTGCCGAAATTCAGTTGCCTTTGAATTTCGGGTGATCCCTCTTGAGCATGTATGCTTCTGCTACTTGTTCTACATCACACTTCTTCCGCAAACGGCGAAACGCTTTGACTCGGTGAGTTTCGCGGCATTCCGACTTCGATGCCCGGTTGCCGAAATTCAGTTGCCTTTGAATTTCGGGTGATCCCTTTTGAGCATGTATGCTTCTGCTACTTGTTCTACATCACACTTCCTTCCGCAAACGGCCAAACGCTTTGACTCGGTGAGTTTCTCGGCATTCCAACTTCGATGCCCCGGTTGCCGAAATTCAGTTCCCTTTGAATTTCGGGTGATCCCTCTTGAGAATGTATGCTTCTGCTACTTGTTCTACATCACACTTCCTTCCGCAAACGGCGAAACGCTTTGACTCGGTGAGTTTCGCGGCATTCCGACTTCGATGCCCCGGTTGCCGAAATTCAGTTGCCTTTGAATTTCGGGTGATCCCTATTCAGCATGTATGCTTACGCTACTTGTTCTACATTAGACTTCTTCCGCAAATGGCGAAACGCTTGGACTCGGTGAGTTTCGCGACATTCCAACTTCGATGCCCCGGTTGCCGAAATGCAGTTACCTTTGAATTTCGGGTGATCCCTCTTCAACTTGTATGCTTCCGCTACTTCTTCTACATCAGGCTTCTTCCGCAAACGGCGAAACGCTTTGACTCGGTGAGTTTCGCGGCATTCCGACTTCGATGCCCCACTTGCCGAAATTCAGTTGCCTTTGAATTTCGGGTGATCCCTCTTGAGCATGTAAGCTTCCGCTACGTGTTCTACATCAGACTTCTTCCCCAAACGGCGAAACGCTTCGACTCGGTGAGTTTCCCGGCATTCCAACTTCGATGCCCTGGTTGCCGAAATGCAGTTGCCTTTGAATTTCAGGGGATCCCTCTTGAGCATGTATGCATCCGCTACTTGTTCTACATCAGACTTCTTCCACAAATGCCGAAACGCTTTGAGTTGGTGAGTTTCGCGGCATTCCAACTTCAATGCCCCAGTTGCCGAAATTCAGTTGCCTTTGAATTTCGGGTGATCCCTCTTGAGCATGTATGCATCCGCTACTTGTTCTACATCAGACTTCTTCCACAAATGCCGAAACGCTTTGAGTTGGTGAGTTTCGCGGCATTCCGACTTCAATGCCCCAGTTGCCGAAATTCAGTTGCCTTTGAATTTCGGGTGATCCCTCTTGACAATGTATGCTTCTGCTACTTGTTCTACATCACACTTCTTCCGCAAACGGCGAAACGCTTTGACTCGGTGAGTTTCGCGGCATTCCGACTTCGATGCCCCGGTTGCCGAAATTCAGTTGCCTTTGAATTTCGGGTGATCCCTCTTGAGCATGTATGCTTCTGCTACTTGTTCTACATCACACTTCTTCCCCAAACGGCGAAACGCTTTGACTCGGTGAGTTTCGCGGCATTCCGACTTCGATGCCCCGGTTGCCGAAATTCAGTTGCCTTTGAATTTCGGGTGATCCCTCTTGAGCATGTATGCTTCTGCTACTTGTTCTACATCACACTTCTTCCCCAAACGGCGAAACGCTTTGACTCGGTGAGTTTCGCGGCATTCCGACTTCGATGCCCCGGTTGCCGAAATTCAGTTGCCTTTGAATTTCGGGTGATCCCTCTTGAGCATGTATGCTTCTGCTACTTGTTCTACATCAGACTTCTTCCGCAAACGGCGAAACGCTTTGACTCGGTGAGTTTCGCGGCATTCCGACTTCGATGCCCCGGTTGCCGAAATTCAGTTGCCTTTGAATTTCGGGTGATCCCTCTTGAGCATGTATGCTTCTGCTACTTGTTCTACATCAGACTTCTTCCGCAAACGGCGAAACGCTTTGACTCGGTGAGTTTCGCGGCATTCCGACTTCGATGCCCCGGTTGCCGAAATTCAGTTGCCTTTGAATTTCGGGTGATCCCTCTTGAGCATGTATGCT
Source organism: Populus alba x Populus x berolinensis (assembly GCA_029228515.1). NCBI lineage: Eukaryota > Viridiplantae > Streptophyta > Magnoliopsida > Malpighiales > Salicaceae > Populus > Populus alba x Populus x berolinensis. The sequence continues at coordinate 2,064,408 of CM055350.1, read as the reverse complement.
TCTGCTACTTGTTCTACATCAGACTTCTTCCGCAAACGGCGAAACGCTTTGACTCGGTGAGTTTCGCGGCATTCCGACTTCGATGCCCCGGTTGCCGAAATTCAGTTGCCTTTGAATTTCGGGTGATCCCTCTTGAGCATGTATGCTTCTGCTACTTGTTCTACATCAGACTTCTTCCGCAAACGGCGAAACGCTTTGACTCGGTGAGTTTCGCGGCATTCCGACTTCGATGCCCCGGTTGCCGAAATTCAGTTGCCTTTGAATTTCGGGTGATCCCTCTTGAGCATGTATGCTTCTGCTACTTGTTCTACATCAGACTTCTTCCGCAAACGGCGAAACGCTTTGACTCGGTGAGTTTCGCGGCATTCCGACTTCGATGCCCCGGTTGCCGAAATTCAGTTGCCTTTGAATTTCGGGTGATCCCTCTTGAGCATGTATGCTTCTGCTACTTGTTCTACATCAGACTTCTTCCGCAAACGGCGAAACGCTTTGACTCGGTGAGTTTCGCGGCATTCCGACTTCGATGCCCCGTTGCCGAAATTCAGTTGCCTTTGAATTTCGGGTGATCCCTCTTGAGCATGTATGCTTCTGCTACTTGTTCTACATCAGACTTCTTCCGCAAACGGCGAAACGCTTTGACTCGGTGAGTTTCGCGGCATTCCGACTTCGATGCCCCGGTTGCCGAAATTCAGTTGCCTTTGAATTTCGGGTGATCCCTCTTGAGCATGTATGCTTCTGCTACTTGTTCTACATCAGACTTCTTCCGCAAACGGCGAAACGCTTTGACTCGGTGAGTTTCGCGGCATTCCGACTTCGATGCCCCGGTTGCCGAAATTCAGTTGCCTTTGAATTTCGGGTGATCCCTCTTGAGCATGTATGCTTCTGCTACTTGTTCTACATCAGACTTCTTCCGCAAACGGCGAAACGCTTTGACTCGGTGAGTTTCGCGGCATTCCGACTTCGATGCCCCGGTTGCCGAAATTCAGTTGCCTTTGAATTTCGGGTGATCCCTCTTGAGCATGTATGCTTCTGCTACTTGTTCTACATCAGACTTCTTCCGCAAACGGCGAAACGCTTTGACTCGGTGAGTTTCGCGGCATTCCGACTTCGATGCCCCGGTTGCCGAAATTCAGTTGCCTTTGAATTTCGGGTGATCCCTCTTGAGCATGTATGCTTCTGCTACTTGTTCTACATCAGACTTCTTCCGCAAACGGCGAAACGCTTTGACTCGGTGAGTTTCGCGGCATTCCGACTTCGATGCCCCGGTTGCCGAAATTCAGTTGCCTTTGAATTTCGGGTGATCCCTCTTGAGCATGTATGCTTCTGCTACTTGTTCTACATCAGACTTCTTCCGCAAACGGCGAAACGCTTTGACTCGGTGAGTTTCGCGGCATTCCGACTTCGATGCCCCGGTTGCCGAAATTCAGTTGCCTTTGAATTTCGGGTGATCCCTCTTGAGCATGTATGCTTCTGCTACTTGTTCTACATCAGACTTCTTCCGCAAACGGCGAAACGCTTTGACTCGGTGAGTTTCGCGGCATTCCGACTTCGATGCCCCGGTTGCCGAAATTCAGTTGCCTTTGAATTTCGGGTGATCCCTCTTGAGCATGTATGCTTCTGCTACTTGTTCTACATCAGACTTCTTCCGCAAACGGCGAAACGCTTTGACTCGGTGAGTTTCGCGGCATTCCGACTTCGATGCCCCGGTTGCCGAAATTCAGTTGCCTTTGAATTTCGGGTGATCCCTCTTGAGCATGTATGCTTCTGCTACTTGTTCTACATCAGACTTCTTCCGCAAACGGCGAAACGCTTTGACTCGGTGAGTTTCGCGGCATTCCGACTTCGATGCCCCGGTTGCCGAAATTCAGTTGCCTTTGAATTTCGGGTGATCCCTCTTGAGCATGTATGCTTCTGCTACTTGTTCTACATCAGACTTCTTCCGCAAACGGCGAAACGCTTTGACTCGGTGAGTTTCGCGGCATTCCGACTTCGATGCCCCGGTTGCCGAAATTCAGTTGCCTTTGAATTTCGGGTGATCCCTCTTGAGCATGTATGCTTCTGCTACTTGTTCTACATCAGACTTCTTCCGCAAACGGCGAAACGCTTTGACTCGGTGAGTTTCGCGGCATTCCGACTTCGATGCCCCGGTTGCCGAAATTCAGTTGCCTTTGAATTTCGGGTGATCCCTCTTGAGCATGTATGCTTCTGCTACTTGTTCTACATCAGACTTCTTCCGCAAACGGCGAAACGCTTTGACTCGGTGAGTTTCGCGGCATTCCGACTTCGATGCCCCGGTTGCCGAAATTCAGTTGCCTTTGAATTTCGGGTGATCCCTCTTGAGCATGTATGCTTCTGCTACTTGTTCTACATCAGACTTCTTCCGCAAACGGCGAAACGCTTTGACTCGGTGAGTTTCGCGGCATTCCGACTTCGATGCCCCGGTTGCCGAAATTCAGTTGCCTTTGAATTTCGGGTGATCCCTCTTGAGCATGTATGCTTCTGCTACTTGTTCTACATCAGACTTCTTCCGCAAACGGCGAAACGCTTTGACTCGGTGAGTTTCGCGGCATTCCGACTTCGATGCCCCGGTTGCCGAAATTCAGTTGCCTTTGAATTTCGGGTGATCCCTCTTGAGCATGTATGCTTCTGCTACTTGTTCTACATCAGACTTCTTCCGCAAACGGCGAAACGCTTTGACTCGGTGAGTTTCGCGGCATTCCGACTTCGATGCCCCGGTTGCCGAAATTCAGTTGCCTTTGAATTTCGGGTGATCCCTCTTGAGCATGTATGCTTCTGCTACTTGTTCTACATCAGACTTCTTCCGCAAACGGCGAAACGCTTTGACTCGGTGAGTTTCGCGGCATTCCGACTTCGATGCCCCGGTTGCCGAAATTCAGTTGCCTTTGAATTTCGGGTGATCCCTCTTGAGCATGTATGCTTCTGCTACTTGTTCTACATCAGACTTCTTCCGCAAACGGCGAAACGCTTTGACTCGGTGAGTTTCGCGGCATTCCGACTTCGATGCCCCGGTTGCCGAAATTCAGTTGCCTTTGAATTTCGGGTGATCCCTCTTGAGCATGTATGCTTCTGCTACTTGTTCTACATCAGACTTCTTCCGCAAACGGCGAAACGCTTTGACTCGGTGAGTTTCGCGGCATTCCGACTTCGATGCCCCGGTTGCCGAAATTCAGTTGCCTTTGAATTTCGGGTGATCCCTCTTGAGCATGTATGCTTCTGCTACTTGTTCTACATCAGACTTCTTCCGCAAACGGCGAAACGCTTTGACTCGGTGAGTTTCGCGGCATTCCGACTTCGATGCCCCGGTTGCCGAAATTCAGTTGCCTTTGAATTTCGGGTGATCCCTCTTGAGCATGTATGCTTCTGCTACTTGTTCTACATCAGACTTCTTCCGCAAACGGCGAAACGCTTTGACTCGGTGAGTTTCGCGGCATTCCGACTTCGATGCCCCGGTTGCCGAAATTCAGTTGCCTTTGAATTTCGGGTGATCCCTCTTGAGCATGTATGCTTCTGCTACTTGTTCTACATCAGACTTCTTCCGCAAACGGCGAAACGCTTTGACTCGGTGAGTTTCGCGGCATTCCGACTTCGATGCCCCGGTTGCCGAAATTCAGTTGCCTTTGAATTTCGGGTGATCCCTCTTGAGCATGTATGCTTCTGCTACTTGTTCTACATCAGACTTCTTCCGCAAACGGCGAAACGCTTTGACTCGGTGAGTTTCGCGGCATTCCGACTTCGATGCCCCGGTTGCCGAAATTCAGTTGCCTTTGAATTTCGGGTGATCCCTCTTGAGCATGTATGCTTCTGCTACTTGTTCTACATCAGACTTCTTCCGCAAACGGCGAAACGCTTTGACTCGGTGAGTTTCGCGGCATTCCGACTTCGATGCCCCGGTTGCCGAAATTCAGTTGCCTTTGAATTTCGGGTGATCCCTCTTGAGCATGTATGCTTCTGCTACTTGTTCTACATCAGACTTCTTCCGCAAACGGCGAAACGCTTTGACTCGGTGAGTTTCGCGGCATTCCGACTTCGATGCCCCGGTTGCCGAAATTCAGTTGCCTTTGAATTTCGGGTGATCCCTCTTGAGCATGTATGCTTCTGCTACTTGTTCTACATCAGACTTCTTCCGCAAACGGCGAAACGCTTTGACTCGGTGAGTTTCGCGGCATTCCGACTTCGATGCCCCGGTTGCCGAAATTCAGTTGCCTTTGAATTTCGGGTGATCCCTCTTGAGCATGTATGCTTCTGCTACTTGTTCTACATCAGACTTCTTCCGCAAACGGCGAAACGCTTTGACTCGGTGAGTTTCGCGGCATTCCGACTTCGATGCCCCGGTTGCCGAAATTCAGTTGCCTTTGAATTTCGGGTGATCCCTCTTGAGCATGTATGCTTCTGCTACTTGTTCTACATCAGACTTCTTCCGCAAACGGCGAAACGCTTTGACTCGGTGAGTTTCGCGGCATTCCGACTTCGATGCCCCGGTTGCCGAAATTCAGTTGCCTTTGAATTTCGGGTGATCCCTCTTGAGCATGTATGCTTCTGCTACTTGTTCTACATCAGACTTCTTCCGCAAACGGCGAAACGCTTTGACTCGGTGAGTTTCGCGGCATTCCGACTTCGATGCCCCGGTTGCCGAAATTCAGTTGCCTTTGAATTTCGGGTGATCCCTCTTGAGCATGTATGCTTCTGCTACTTGTTCTACATCAGACTTCTTCCGCAAACGGCGAAACGCTTTGACTCGGTGAGTTTCGCGGCATTCCGACTTCGATGCCCCGGTTGCCGAAATTCAGTTGCCTTTGAATTTCGGGTGATCCCTCTTGAGCATGTATGCTTCTGCTACTTGTTCTACATCAGACTTCTTCCGCAAACGGCGAAACGCTTTGACTCGGTGAGTTTCGCGGCATTCCGACTTCGATGCCCGGTTGCCGAAATTCAGTTGCCTTTGAATTTCGGGTGATCCCTCTTGAGCATGTATGCTTCTGCTACTTGTTCTACATCAGACTTCTTCCGCAAACGGCGAAACGCTTTGACTCGGTGAGTTTCGCGGCATTCCGACTTCGATGCCCCGGTTGCCGAAATTCAGTTGCCTTTGAATTTCGGGTGATCCCTCTTGAGCATGTATGCTTCTGCTACTTGTTCTACATCAGACTTCTTCCGCAAACGGCGAAACGCTTTGACTCGGTGAGTTTCGCGGCATTCCGACTTCGATGCCCCGGTTGCCGAAATTCAGTTGCCTTTGAATTTCGGGTGATCCCTCTTGAGCATGTATGCTTCTGCTACTTGTTCTACATCAGACTTCTTCCGCAAACGGCGAAACGCTTTGACTCGGTGAGTTTCGCGGCATTCCGACTTCGATGCCCCGGTTGCCGAAATTCAGTTGCCTTTGAATTTCGGGTGATCCCTCTTGAGCATGTATGCTTCTGCTACTTGTTCTACATCAGACTTCTTCCGCAAACGGCGAAACGCTTTGACTCGGTGAGTTTCGCGGCATTCCGACTTCGATGCCCCGGTTGCCGAAATTCAGTTGCCTTTGAATTTCGGGTGATCCCTCTTGAGCATGTATGCTTCTGCTACTTGTTCTACATCAGACTTCTTCCGCAAACGGCGAAACGCTTTGACTCGGTGAGTTTCGCGGCATTCCGACTTCGATGCCCCGGTTGCCGAAATTCAGTTGCCTTTGAATTTCGGGTGATCCCTCTTGAGCATGTATGCTTCTGCTACTTGTTCTACATCAGACTTCTTCCGCAAACGGCGAAACGCTTTGACTCGGTGAGTTTCGCGGCATTCCGACTTCGATGCCCCGGTTGCCGAAATTCAGTTGCCTTTGAATTTCGGGTGATCCCTCTTGAGCATGTATGCTTCTGCTACTTGTTCTACATCAGACTTCTTCCGCAAACGGCGAAACGCTTTGACTCGGTGAGTTTCGCGGCATTCCGACTTCGATGCCCCGGTTGCCGAAATTCAGTTGCCTTTGAATTTCGGGTGATCCCTCTTGAGCATGTATGCTTCTGCTACTTGTTCTACATCAGACTTCTTCCGCAAACGGCGAAACGCTTTGACTCGGTGAGTTTCGCGGCATTCCGACTTCGATGCCCCGGTTGCCGAAATTCAGTTGCCTTTGAATTTCGGGTGATCCCTCTTGAGCATGTATGCTTCTGCTACTTGTTCTACATCAGACTTCTTCCGCAAACGGCGAAACGCTTTGACTCGGTGAGTTTCGCGGCATTCCGACTTCGATGCCCCGGTTGCCGAAATTCAGTTGCCTTTGAATTTCGGGTGATCCCTCTTGAGCATGTATGCTTCTGCTACTTGTTCTACATCAGACTTCTTCCGCAAACGGCGAAACGCTTTGACTCGGTGAGTTTCGCGGCATTCCGACTTCGATGCCCCGGTTGCCGAAATTCAGTTGCCTTTGAATTTCGGGTGATCCCTCTTGAGCATGTATGCTTCTGCTACTTGTTCTACATCAGACTTCTTCCGCAAACGGCGAAACGCTTTGACTCGGTGAGTTTCGCGGCATTCCGACTTCGATGCCCCGGTTGCCGAAATTCAGTTGCCTTTGAATTTCGGGTGATCCCTCTTGAGCATGTATGCTTCTGCTACTTGTTCTACATCAGACTTCTTCCGCAAACGGCGAAACGCTTTGACTCGGTGAGTTTCGCGGCATTCCGACTTCGATGCCCCGGTTGCCGAAATTCAGTTGCCTTTGAATTTCGGGTGATCCCTCTTGAGCATGTATGCTTCTGCTACTTGTTCTACATCAGACTTCTTCCGCAAACGGCGAAACGCTTTGACTCGGTGAGTTTCGCGGCATTCCGACTTCGATGCCCCGGTTGCCGAAATTCAGTTGCCTTTGAATTTCGGGTGATCCCTCTTGAGCATGTATGCTTCTGCTACTTGTTCTACATCAGACTTCTTCCGCAAACGGCGAAACGCTTTGACTCGGTGAGTTTCGCGGCATTCCGACTTCGATGCCCCGGTTGCCGAAATTCAGTTGCCTTTGAATTTCGGGTGATCCCTCTTGAGCATGTATGCTTCTGCTACTTGTTCTACATCAGACTTCTTCCGCAAACGGCGAAACGCTTTGACTCGGTGAGTTTCGCGGCATTCCGACTTCGATGCCCCGGTTGCCGAAATTCAGTTGCCTTTGAATTTCGGGTGATCCCTCTTGAGCATGTATGCTTCTGCTACTTGTTCTACATCAGACTTCTTCCGCAAACGGCGAAACGCTTTGACTCGGTGAGTTTCGCGGCATTCCGACTTCGATGCCCCGGTTGCCGAAATTCAGTTGCCTTTGAATTTCGGGTGATCCCTCTTGAGCATGTATGCTTCTGCTACTTGTTCTACATCAGACTTCTTCCGCAAACGGCGAAACGCTTTGACTCGGTGAGTTTCGCGGCATTCCGACTTCGATGCCCCGGTTGCCGAAATTCAGTTGCCTTTGAATTTCGGGTGATCCCTCTTGAGCATGTATGCTTCTGCTACTTGTTCTACATCAGACTTCTTCCGCAAACGGCGAAACGCTTTGACTCGGTGAGTTTCGCGGCATTCCGACTTCGATGCCCCGGTTGCCGAAATTCAGTTGCCTTTGAATTTCGGGTGATCCCTCTTGAGCATGTATGCTTCTGCTACTTGTTCTACATCAGACTTCTTCCGCAAACGGCGAAACGCTTTGACTCGGTGAGTTTCGCGGCATTCCGACTTCGATGCCCCGGTTGCCGAAATTCAGTTGCCTTTGAATTTCGGGTGATCCCTCTTGAGCATGTATGCTTCTGCTACTTGTTCTACATCAGACTTCTTCCGCAAACGGCGAAACGCTTTGACTCGGTGAGTTTCGCGGCATTCCGACTTCGATGCCCCGGTTGCCGAAATTCAGTTGCCTTTGAATTTCGGGTGATCCCTCTTGAGCATGTATGCTTCTGCTACTTGTTCTACATCAGACTTCTTCCGCAAACGGCGAAACGCTTTGACTCGGTGAGTTTCGCGGCATTCCGACTTCGATGCCCCGGTTGCCGAAATTCAGTTGCCTTTGAATTTCGGGTGATCCCTCTTGAGCATGTATGCTTCTGCTACTTGTTCTACATCAGACTTCTTCCGCAAACGGCGAAACGCTTTGACTCGGTGAGTTTCGCGGCATTCCGACTTCGATGCCCCGGTTGCCGAAATTCAGTTGCCTTTGAATTTCGGGTGATCCCTCTTGAGCATGTATGCTTCTGCTACTTGTTCTACATCAGACTTCTTCCGCAAACGGCGAAACGCTTTGACTCGGTGAGTTTCGCGGCATTCCGACTTCGATGCCCCGGTTGCCGAAATTCAGTTGCCTTTGAATTTCGGGTGATCCCTCTTGAGCATGTATGCTTCTGCTACTTGTTCTACATCAGACTTCTTCCGCAAACGGCGAAACGCTTTGACTCGGTGAGTTTCGCGGCATTCCGACTTCGATGCCCCGGTTGCCGAAATTCAGTTGCCTTTGAATTTCGGGTGATCCCTCTTGAGCATGTATGCTTCTGCTACTTGTTCTACATCAGACTTCTTCCGCAAACGGCGAAACGCTTTGACTCGGTGAGTTTCGCGGCATTCCGACTTCGATGCCCCGGTTGCCGAAATTCAGTTGCCTTTGAATTTCGGGTGATCCCTCTTGAGCATGTATGCTTCTGCTACTTGTTCTACATCAGACTTCTTCCGCAAACGGCGAAACGCTTTGACTCGGTGAGTTTCGCGGCATTCCGACTTCGATGCCCCGGTTGCCGAAATTCAGTTGCCTTTGAATTTCGGGTGATCCCTCTTGAGCATGTATGCTTCTGCTACTTGTTCTACATCAGACTTCTTCCGCAAACGGCGAAACGCTTTGACTCGGTGAGTTTCGCGGCATTCCGACTTCGATGCCCCGGTTGCCGAAATTCAGTTGCCTTTGAATTTCGGGTGATCCCTCTTGAGCATGTATGCTTCTGCTACTTGTTCTACATCAGACTTCTTCCGCAAACGGCGAAACGCTTTGACTCGGTGAGTTTCGCGGCATTCCGACTTCGATGCCCCGGTTGCCGAAATTCAGTTGCCTTTGAATTTCGGGTGATCCCTCTTGAGCATGTATGCTTCTGCTACTTGTTCTACATCAGACTTCTTCCGCAAACGGCGAAACGCTTTGACTCGGTGAGTTTCGCGGCATTCCGACTTCGATGCCCCGGTTGCCGAAATTCAGTTGCCTTTGAATTTCGGGTGATCCCTCTTGAGCATGTATGCTTCTGCTACTTGTTCTACATCAGACTTCTTCCGCAAACGGCGAAACGCTTTGACTCGGTGAGTTTCGCGGCATTCCGACTTCGATGCCCCGGTTGCCGAAATTCAGTTGCCTTTGAATTTCGGGTGATCCCTCTTGAGCATGTATGCTTCTGCTACTTGTTCTACATCAGACTTCTTCCGCAAACGGCGAAACGCTTTGACTCGGTGAGTTTCGCGGCATTCCGACTTCGATGCCCCGGTTGCCGAAATTCAGTTGCCTTTGAATTTCGGGTGATCCCTCTTGAGCATGTATGCTTCTGCTACTTGTTCTACATCAGACTTCTTCCGCAAACGGCGAAACGCTTTGACTCGGTGAGTTTCGCGGCATTCCGACTTCGATGCCCCGGTTGCCGAAATTCAGTTGCCTTTGAATTTCGGGTGATCCCTCTTGAGCATGTATGCTTCTGCTACTTGTTCTACATCAGACTTCTTCCGCAAACGGCGAAACGCTTTGACTCGGTGAGTTTCGCGGCATTCCGACTTCGATGCCCCGGTTGCCGAAATTCAGTTGCCTTTGAATTTCGGGTGATCCCTCTTGAGCATGTATGCTTCTGCTACTTGTTCTACATCAGACTTCTTCCGCAAACGGCGAAACGCTTTGACTCGGTGAGTTTCGCGGCATTCCGACTTCGATGCCCCGGTTGCCGAAATTCAGTTGCCTTTGAATTTCGGGTGATCCCTCTTGAGCATGTATGCTTCTGCTACTTGTTCTACATCAGACTTCTTCCGCAAACGGCGAAACGCTTTGACTCGGTGAGTTTCGCGGCATTCCGACTTCGATGCCCCGGTTGCCGAAATTCAGTTGCCTTTGAATTTCGGGTGATCCCTCTTGAGCATGTATGCTTCTGCTACTTGTTCTACATCAGACTTCTTCCGCAAACGGCGAAACGCTTTGACTCGGTGAGTTTCGCGGCATTCCGACTTCGATGCCCCGGTTGCCGAAATTCAGTTGCCTTTGAATTTCGGGTGATCCCTCTTGAGCATGTATGCTTCTGCTACTTGTTCTACATCAGACTTCTTCCGCAAACGGCGAAACGCTTTGACTCGGTGAGTTTCGCGGCATTCCGACTTCGATGCCCCGGTTGCCGAAATTCAGTTGCCTTTGAATTTCGGGTGATCCCTCTTGAGCATGTATGCTTCTGCTACTTGTTCTACATCAGACTTCTTCCGCAAACGGCGAAACGCTTTGACTCGGTGAGTTTCGCGGCATTCCGACTTCGATGCCCCGGTTGCCGAAATTCAGTTGCCTTTGAATTTCGGGTGATCCCTCTTGAGCATGTATGCTTCTGCTACTTGTTCTACATCAGACTTCTTCCGCAAACGGCGAAACGCTTTGACTCGGTGAGTTTCGCGGCATTCCGACTTCGATGCCCCGGTTGCCGAAATTCAGTTGCCTTTGAATTTCGGGTGATCCCTCTTGAGCATGTATGCTTCTGCTACTTGTTCTACATCAGACTTCTTCCGCAAACGGCGAAACGCTTTGACTCGGTGAGTTTCGCGGCATTCCGACTTCGATGCCCCGGTTGCCGAAATTCAGTTGCCTTTGAATTTCGGGTGATCCCTCTTGAGCATGTATGCTTCTGCTACTTGTTCTACATCAGACTTCTTCCGCAAACGGCGAAACGCTTTGACTCGGTGAGTTTCGCGGCATTCCGACTTCGATGCCCCGGTTGCCGAAATTCAGTTGCCTTTGAATTTCGGGTGATCCCTCTTGAGCATGTATGCTTCTGCTACTTGTTCTACATCAGACTTCTTCCGCAAACGGCGAAACGCTTTGACTCGGTGAGTTTCGCGGCATTCCGACTTCGATGCCCCGGTTGCCGAAATTCAGTTGCCTTTGAATTTCGGGTGATCCCTCTTGAGCATGTATGCTTCTGCTACTTGTTCTACATCAGACTTCTTCCGCAAACGGCGAAACGCTTTGACTCGGTGAGTTTCGCGGCATTCCGACTTCGATGCCCCGGTTGCCGAAATTCAGTTGCCTTTGAATTTCGGGTGATCCCTCTTGAGCATGTATGCTTCTGCTACTTGTTCTACATCAGACTTCTTCCGCAAACGGCGAAACGCTTTGACTCGGTGAGTTTCGCGGCATTCCGACTTCGATGCCCCGGTTGCCGAAATTCAGTTGCCTTTGAATTTCGGGTGATCCCTCTTGAGCATGTATGCTTCTGCTACTTGTTCTACATCAGACTTCTTCCGCAAACGGCGAAACGCTTTGACTCGGTGAGTTTCGCGGCATTCCGACTTCGATGCCCCGGTTGCCGAAATTCAGTTGCCTTTGAATTTCGGGTGATCCCTCTTGAGCATGTATGCTTCTGCTACTTGTTCTACATCAGACTTCTTCCGCAAACGGCGAAACGCTTTGACTCGGTGAGTTTCGCGGCATTCCGACTTCGATGCCCCGGTTGCCGAAATTCAGTTGCCTTTGAATTTCGGGTGATCCCTCTTGAGCATGTATGCTTCTGCTACTTGTTCTACATCAGACTTCTTCCGCAAACGGCGAAACGCTTTGACTCGGTGAGTTTCGCGGCATTCCGACTTCGATGCCCCGGTTGCCGAAATTCAGTTGCCTTTGAATTTCGGGTGATCCCTCTTGAGCATGTATGCTTCTGCTACTTGTTCTACATCAGACTTCTTCCGCAAACGGCGAAACGCTTTGACTCGGTGAGTTTCGCGGCATTCCGACTTCGATGCCCCGGTTGCCGAAATTCAGTTGCCTTTGAATTTCGGGTGATCCCTCTTGAGCATGTATGCTTCTGCTACTTGTTCTACATCAGACTTCTTCCGCAAACGGCGAAACGCTTTGACTCGGTGAGTTTCGCGGCATTCCGACTTCGATGCCCCGGTTGCCGAAATTCAGTTGCCTTTGAATTTCGGGTGATCCCTCTTGAGCATGTATGCTTCTGCTACTTGTTCTACATCAGACTTCTTCCGCAAACGGCGAAACGCTTTGACTCGGTGAGTTTCGCGGCATTCCGACTTCGATGCCCCGGTTGCCGAAATTCAGTTGCCTTTGAATTTCGGGTGATCCCTCTTGAGCATGTATGCTTCTGCTACTTGTTCTACATCAGACTTCTTCCGCAAACGGCGAAACGCTTTGACTCGGTGAGTTTCGCGGCATTCCGACTTCGATGCCCCGGTTGCCGAAATTCAGTTGCCTTTGAATTTCGGGTGATCCCTCTTGAGCATGTATGCTTCTGCTACTTGTTCTACATCAGACTTCTTCCGCAAACGGCGAAACGCTTTGACTCGGTGAGTTTCGCGGCATTCCGACTTCGATGCCCCGGTTGCCGAAATTCAGTTGCCTTTGAATTTCGGGTGATCCCTCTTGAGCATGTATGCTTCTGCTACTTGTTCTACATCAGACTTCTTCCGCAAACGGCGAAACGCTTTGACTCGGTGAGTTTCGCGGCATTCCGACTTCGATGCCCCGGTTGCCGAAATTCAGTTGCCTTTGAATTTCGGGTGATCCCTCTTGAGCATGTATGCTTCTGCTACTTGTTCTACATCAGACTTCTTCCGCAAACGGCGAAACGCTTTGACTCGGTGAGTTTCGCGGCATTCCGACTTCGATGCCCCGGTTGCCGAAATTCAGTTGCCTTTGAATTTCGGGTGATCCCTCTTGAGCATGTATGCTTCTGCTACTTGTTCTACATCAGACTTCTTCCGCAAACGGCGAAACGCTTTGACTCGGTGAGTTTCGCGGCATTCCGACTTCGATGCCCCGGTTGCCGAAATTCAGTTGCCTTTGAATTTCGGGTGATCCCTCTTGAGCATGTATGCTTCTGCTACTTGTTCTACATCAGACTTCTTCCGCAAACGGCGAAACGCTTTGACTCGGTGAGTTTCGCGGCATTCCGACTTCGATGCCCCGGTTGCCGAAATTCAGTTGCCTTTGAATTTCGGGTGATCCCTCTTGAGCATGTATGCTTCTGCTACTTGTTCTACATCAGACTTCTTCCGCAAACGGCGAAACGCTTTGACTCGGTGAGTTTCGCGGCATTCCGACTTCGATGCCCCGGTTGCCGAAATTCAGTTGCCTTTGAATTTCGGGTGATCCCTCTTGAGCATGTATGCTTCTGCTACTTGTTCTACATCAGACTTCTTCCGCAAACGGCGAAACGCTTTGACTCGGTGAGTTTCGCGGCATTCCGACTTCGATGCCCCGGTTGCCGAAATTCAGTTGCCTTTGAATTTCGGGTGATCCCTCTTGAGCATGTATGCTTCTGCTACTTGTTCTACATCAGACTTCTTCCGCAAACGGCGAAACGCTTTGACTCGGTGAGTTTCGCGGCATTCCGACTTCGATGCCCCGGTTGCCGAAATTCAGTTGCCTTTGAATTTCGGGTGATCCCTCTTGAGCATGTATGCTTCTGCTACTTGTTCTACATCAGACTTCTTCCGCAAACGGCGAAACGCTTTGACTCGGTGAGTTTCGCGGCATTCCGACTTCGATGCCCCGGTTGCCGAAATTCAGTTGCCTTTGAATTTCGGGTGATCCCTCTTGAGCATGTATGCTTCTGCTACTTGTTCTACATCAGACTTCTTCCGCAAACGGCGAAACGCTTTGACTCGGTGAGTTTCGCGGCATTCCGACTTCGATGCCCCGGTTGCCGAAATTCAGTTGCCTTTGAATTTCGGGTGATCCCTCTTGAGCATGTATGCTTCTGCTACTTGTTCTACATCAGACTTCTTCCGCAAACGGCGAAACGCTTTGACTCGGTGAGTTTCGCGGCATTCCGACTTCGATGCCCCGGTTGCCGAAATTCAGTTGCCTTTGAATTTCGGGTGATCCCTCTTGAGCATGTATGCTTCTGCTACTTGTTCTACATCAGACTTCTTCCGCAAACGGCGAAACGCTTTGACTCGGTGAGTTTCGCGGCATTCCGACTTCGATGCCCCGGTTGCCGAAATTCAGTTGCCTTTGAATTTCGGGTGATCCCTCTTGAGCATGTATGCTTCTGCTACTTGTTCTACATCAGACTTCTTCCGCAAACGGCGAAACGCTTTGACTCGGTGAGTTTCGCGGCATTCCGACTTCGATGCCCCGGTTGCCGAAATTCAGTTGCCTTTGAATTTCGGGTGATCCCTCTTGAGCATGTATGCTTCTGCTACTTGTTCTACATCAGACTTCTTCCGCAAACGGCGAAACGCTTTGACTCGGTGAGTTTCGCGGCATTCCGACTTCGATGCCCCGGTTGCCGAAATTCAGTTGCCTTTGAATTTCGGGTGATCCCTCTTGAGCATGTATGCTTCTGCTACTTGTTCTACATCAGACTTCTTCCGCAAACGGCGAAACGCTTTGACTCGGTGAGTTTCGCGGCATTCCGACTTCGATGCCCCGGTTGCCGAAATTCAGTTGCCTTTGAATTTCGGGTGATCCCTCTTGAGCATGTATGCTTCTGCTACTTGTTCTACATCAGACTTCTTCCGCAAACGGCGAAACGCTTTGACTCGGTGAGTTTCGCGGCATTCCGACTTCGATGCCCCGGTTGCCGAAATTCAGTTGCCTTTGAATTTCGGGTGATCCCTCTTGAGCATGTATGCTTCTGCTACTTGTTCTACATCAGACTTCTTCCGCAAACGGCGAAACGCTTTGACTCGGTGAGTTTCGCGGCATTCCGACTTCGATGCCCCGGTTGCCGAAATTCAGTTGCCTTTGAATTTCGGGTGATCCCTCTTGAGCATGTATGCTTCTGCTACTTGTTCTACATCAGACTTCTTCCGCAAACGGCGAAACGCTTTGACTCGGTGAGTTTCGCGGCATTCCGACTTCGATGCCCCGGTTGCCGAAATTCAGTTGCCTTTGAATTTCGGGTGATCCCTCTTGAGCATGTATGCTTCTGCTACTTGTTCTACATCAGACTTCTTCCGCAAACGGCGAAACGCTTTGACTCGGTGAGTTTCGCGGCATTCCGACTTCGATGCCCCGGTTGCCGAAATTCAGTTGCCTTTGAATTTCGGGTGATCCCTCTTGAGCATGTATGCTTCTGCTACTTGTTCTACATCAGACTTCTTCCGCAAACGGCGAAACGCTTTGACTCGGTGAGTTTCGCGGCATTCCGACTTCGATGCCCCGGTTGCCGAAATTCAGTTGCCTTTGAATTTCGGGTGATCCCTCTTGAGCATGTATGCTTCTGCTACTTGTTCTACATCAGACTTCTTCCGCAAACGGCGAAACGCTTTGACTCGGTGAGTTTCGCGGCATTCCGACTTCGATGCCCCGGTTGCCGAAATTCAGTTGCCTTTGAATTTCGGGTGATCCCTCTTGAGCATGTATGCTTCTGCTACTTGTTCTACATCAGACTTCTTCCGCAAACGGCGAAACGCTTTGACTCGGTGAGTTTCGCGGCATTCCGACTTCGATGCCCCGGTTGCCGAAATTCAGTTGCCTTTGAATTTCGGGTGATCCCTCTTGAGCATGTATGCTTCTGCTACTTGTTCTACATCAGACTTCTTCCGCAAACGGCGAAACGCTTTGACTCGGTGAGTTTCGCGGCATTCCGACTTCGATGCCCCGGTTGCCGAAATTCAGTTGCCTTTGAATTTCGGGTGATCCCTCTTGAGCATGTATGCTTCTGCTACTTGTTCTACATCAGACTTCTTCCGCAAACGGCGAAACGCTTTGACTCGGTGAGTTTCGCGGCATTCCGACTTCGATGCCCCGGTTGCCGAAATTCAGTTGCCTTTGAATTTCGGGTGATCCCTCTTGAGCATGTATGCTTCTGCTACTTGTTCTACATCAGACTTCTTCCGCAAACGGCGAAACGCTTTGACTCGGTGAGTTTCGCGGCATTCCGACTTCGATGCCCCGGTTGCCGAAATTCAGTTGCCTTTGAATTTCGGGTGATCCCTCTTGAGCATGTATGCTTCTGCTACTTGTTCTACATCAGACTTCTTCCGCAAACGGCGAAACGCTTTGACTCGGTGAGTTTCGCGGCATTCCGACTTCGATGCCCCGGTTGCCGAAATTCAGTTGCCTTTGAATTTCGGGTGATCCCTCTTGAGCATGTATGCTTCTGCTACTTGTTCTACATCAGACTTCTTCCGCAAACGGCGAAACGCTTTGACTCGGTGAGTTTCGCGGCATTCCGACTTCGATGCCCCGGTTGCCGAAATTCAGTTGCCTTTGAATTTCGGGTGATCCCTCTTGAGCATGTATGCTTCTGCTACTTGTTCTACATCAGACTTCTTCCGCAAACGGCGAAACGCTTTGACTCGGTGAGTTTCGCGGCATTCCGACTTCGATGCCCCGGTTGCCGAAATTCAGTTGCCTTTGAATTTCGGGTGATCCCTCTTGAGCATGTATGCTTCTGCTACTTGTTCTACATCAGACTTCTTCCGCAAACGGCGAAACGCTTTGACTCGGTGAGTTTCGCGGCATTCCGACTTCGATGCCCCGGTTGCCGAAATTCAGTTGCCTTTGAATTTCGGGTGATCCCTCTTGAGCATGTATGCTTCTGCTACTTGTTCTACATCAGACTTCTTCCGCAAACGGCGAAACGCTTTGACTCGGTGAGTTTCGCGGCATTCCGACTTCGATGCCCCGGTTGCCGAAATTCAGTTGCCTTTGAATTTCGGGTGATCCCTCTTGAGCATGTATGCTTCTGCTACTTGTTCTACATCAGACTTCTTCCGCAAACGGCGAAACGCTTTGACTCGGTGAGTTTCGCGGCATTCCGACTTCGATGCCCCGGTTGCCGAAATTCAGTTGCCTTTGAATTTCGGGTGATCCCTCTTGAGCATGTATGCTTCTGCTACTTGTTCTACATCAGACTTCTTCCGCAAACGGCGAAACGCTTTGACTCGGTGAGTTTCGCGGCATTCCGACTTCGATGCCCCGGTTGCCGAAATTCAGTTGCCTTTGAATTTCGGGTGATCCCTCTTGAGCATGTATGCTTCTGCTACTTGTTCTACATCAGACTTCTTCCGCAAACGGCGAAACGCTTTGACTCGGTGAGTTTCGCGGCATTCCGACTTCGATGCCCCGGTTGCCGAAATTCAGTTGCCTTTGAATTTCGGGTGATCCCTCTTGAGCATGTATGCTTCTGCTACTTGTTCTACATCAGACTTCTTCCGCAAACGGCGAAACGCTTTGACTCGGTGAGTTTCGCGGCATTCCGACTTCGATGCCCCGGTTGCCGAAATTCAGTTGCCTTTGAATTTCGGGTGATCCCTCTTGAGCATGTATGCTTCTGCTACTTGTTCTACATCAGACTTCTTCCGCAAACGGCGAAACGCTTTGACTCGGTGAGTTTCGCGGCATTCCGACTTCGATGCCCCGGTTGCCGAAATTCAGTTGCCTTTGAATTTCGGGTGATCCCTCTTGAGCATGTATGCTTCTGCTACTTGTTCTACATCAGACTTCTTCCGCAAACGGCGAAACGCTTTGACTCGGTGAGTTTCGCGGCATTCCGACTTCGATGCCCCGGTTGCCGAAATTCAGTTGCCTTTGAATTTCGGGTGATCCCTCTTGAGCATGTATGCTTCTGCTACTTGTTCTACATCAGACTTCTTCCGCAAACGGCGAAACGCTTTGACTCGGTGAGTTTCGCGGCATTCCGACTTCGATGCCCCGGTTGCCGAAATTCAGTTGCCTTTGAATTTCGGGTGATCCCTCTTGAGCATGTATGCTTCTGCTACTTGTTCTACATCAGACTTCTTCCGCAAACGGCGAAACGCTTTGACTCGGTGAGTTTCGCGGCATTCCGACTTCGATGCCCCGGTTGCCGAAATTCAGTTGCCTTTGAATTTCGGGTGATCCCTCTTGAGCATGTATGCTTCTGCTACTTGTTCTACATCAGACTTCTTCCGCAAACGGCGAAACGCTTTGACTCGGTGAGTTTCGCGGCATTCCGACTTCGATGCCCCGGTTGCCGAAATTCAGTTGCCTTTGAATTTCGGGTGATCCCTCTTGAGCATGTATGCTTCTGCTACTTGTTCTACATCAGACTTCTTCCGCAAACGGCGAAACGCTTTGACTCGGTGAGTTTCGCGGCATTCCGACTTCGATGCCCCGGTTGCCGAAATTCAGTTGCCTTTGAATTTCGGGTGATCCCTCTTGAGCATGTATGCTTCTGCTACTTGTTCTACATCAGACTTCTTCCGCAAACGGCGAAACGCTTTGACTCGGTGAGTTTCGCGGCATTCCGACTTCGATGCCCCGGTTGCCGAAATTCAGTTGCCTTTGAATTTCGGGTGATCCCTCTTGAGCATGTATGCTTCTGCTACTTGTTCTACATCAGACTTCTTCCGCAAACGGCGAAACGCTTTGACTCGGTGAGTTTCGCGGCATTCCGACTTCGATGCCCCGGTTGCCGAAATTCAGTTGCCTTTGAATTTCGGGTGATCCCTCTTGAGCATGTATGCTTCTGCTACTTGTTCTACATCAGACTTCTTCCGCAAACGGCGAAACGCTTTGACTCGGTGAGTTTCGCGGCATTCCGACTTCGATGCCCCGGTTGCCGAAATTCAGTTGCCTTTGAATTTCGGGTGATCCCTCTTGAGCATGTATGCTTCTGCTACTTGTTCTACATCAGACTTCTTCCGCAAACGGCGAAACGCTTTGACTCGGTGAGTTTCGCGGCATTCCGACTTCGATGCCCCGGTTGCCGAAATTCAGTTGCCTTTGAATTTCGGGTGATCCCTCTTGAGCATGTATGCTTCTGCTACTTGTTCTACATCAGACTTCTTCCGCAAACGGCGAAACGCTTTGACTCGGTGAGTTTCGCGGCATTCCGACTTCGATGCCCCGGTTGCCGAAATTCAGTTGCCTTTGAATTTCGGGTGATCCCTCTTGAGCATGTATGCTTCTGCTACTTGTTCTACATCAGACTTCTTCCGCAAACGGCGAAACGCTTTGACTCGGTGAGTTTCGCGGCATTCCGACTTCGATGCCCCGGTTGCCGAAATTCAGTTGCCTTTGAATTTCGGGTGATCCCTCTTGAGCATGTATGCTTCTGCTACTTGTTCTACATCAGACTTCTTCCGCAAACGGCGAAACGCTTTGACTCGGTGAGTTTCGCGGCATTCCGACTTCGATGCCCCGGTTGCCGAAATTCAGTTGCCTTTGAATTTCGGGTGATCCCTCTTGAGCATGTATGCTTCTGCTACTTGTTCTACATCAGACTTCTTCCGCAAACGGCGAAACGCTTTGACTCGGTGAGTTTCGCGGCATTCCGACTTCGATGCCCCGGTTGCCGAAATTCAGTTGCCTTTGAATTTCGGGTGATCCCTCTTGAGCATGTATGCTTCTGCTACTTGTTCTACATCAGACTTCTTCCGCAAACGGCGAAACGCTTTGACTCGGTGAGTTTCGCGGCATTCCGACTTCGATGCCCCGGTTGCCGAAATTCAGTTGCCTTTGAATTTCGGGTGATCCCTCTTGAGCATGTATGCTTCTGCTACTTGTTCTACATCAGACTTCTTCCGCAAACGGCGAAACGCTTTGACTCGGTGAGTTTCGCGGCATTCCGACTTCGATGCCCCGGTTGCCGAAATTCAGTTGCCTTTGAATTTCGGGTGATCCCTCTTGAGCATGTATGCTTCTGCTACTTGTTCTACATCAGACTTCTTCCGCAAACGGCGAAACGCTTTGACTCGGTGAGTTTCGCGGCATTCCGACTTCGATGCCCCGGTTGCCGAAATTCAGTTGCCTTTGAATTTCGGGTGATCCCTCTTGAGCATGTATGCTTCTGCTACTTGTTCTACATCAGACTTCTTCCGCAAACGGCGAAACGCTTTGACTCGGTGAGTTTCGCGGCATTCCGACTTCGATGCCCCGGTTGCCGAAATTCAGTTGCCTTTGAATTTCGGGTGATCCCTCTTGAGCATGTATGCTTCTGCTACTTGTTCTACATCAGACTTCTTCCGCAAACGGCGAAACGCTTTGACTCGGTGAGTTTCGCGGCATTCCGACTTCGATGCCCCGGTTGCCGAAATTCAGTTGCCTTTGAATTTCGGGTGATCCCTCTTGAGCATGTATGCTTCTGCTACTTGTTCTACATCAGACTTCTTCCGCAAACGGCGAAACGCTTTGACTCGGTGAGTTTCGCGGCATTCCGACTTCGATGCCCCGGTTGCCGAAATTCAGTTGCCTTTGAATTTCGGGTGATCCCTCTTGAGCATGTATGCTTCTGCTACTTGTTCTACATCAGACTTCTTCCGCAAACGGCGAAACGCTTTGACTCGGTGAGTTTCGCGGCATTCCGACTTCGATGCCCCGGTTGCCGAAATTCAGTTGCCTTTGAATTTCGGGTGATCCCTCTTGAGCATGTATGCTTCTGCTACTTGTTCTACATCAGACTTCTTCCGCAAACGGCGAAACGCTTTGACTCGGTGAGTTTCGCGGCATTCCGACTTCGATGCCCCGGTTGCCGAAATTCAGTTGCCTTTGAATTTCGGGTGATCCCTCTTGAGCATGTATGCTTCTGCTACTTGTTCTACATCAGACTTCTTCCGCAAACGGCGAAACGCTTTGACTCGGTGAGTTTCGCGGCATTCCGACTTCGATGCCCCGGTTGCCGAAATTCAGTTGCCTTTGAATTTCGGGTGATCCCTCTTGAGCATGTATGCTTCTGCTACTTGTTCTACATCAGACTTCTTCCGCAAACGGCGAAACGCTTTGACTCGGTGAGTTTCGCGGCATTCCGACTTCGATGCCCCGGTTGCCGAAATTCAGTTGCCTTTGAATTTCGGGTGATCCCTCTTGAGCATGTATGCTTCTGCTACTTGTTCTACATCAGACTTCTTCCGCAAACGGCGAAACGCTTTGACTCGGTGAGTTTCGCGGCATTCCGACTTCGATGCCCCGGTTGCCGAAATTCAGTTGCCTTTGAATTTCGGGTGATCCCTCTTGAGCATGTATGCTTCTGCTACTTGTTCTACATCAGACTTCTTCCGCAAACGGCGAAACGCTTTGACTCGGTGAGTTTCGCGGCATTCCGACTTCGATGCCCCGGTTGCCGAAATTCAGTTGCCTTTGAATTTCGGGTGATCCCTCTTGAGCATGTATGCTTCTGCTACTTGTTCTACATCAGACTTCTTCCGCAAACGGCGAAACGCTTTGACTCGGTGAGTTTCGCGGCATTCCGACTTCGATGCCCCGGTTGCCGAAATTCAGTTGCCTTTGAATTTCGGGTGATCCCTCTTGAGCATGTATGCTTCTGCTACTTGTTCTACATCAGACTTCTTCCGCAAACGGCGAAACGCTTTGACTCGGTGAGTTTCGCGGCATTCCGACTTCGATGCCCCGGTTGCCGAAATTCAGTTGCCTTTGAATTTCGGGTGATCCCTCTTGAGCATGTATGCTTCTGCTACTTGTTCTACATCAGACTTCTTCCGCAAACGGCGAAACGCTTTGACTCGGTGAGTTTCGCGGCATTCCGACTTCGATGCCCCGGTTGCCGAAATTCAGTTGCCTTTGAATTTCGGGTGATCCCTCTTGAGCATGTATGCTTCTGCTACTTGTTCTACATCAGACTTCTTCCGCAAACGGCGAAACGCTTTGACTCGGTGAGTTTCGCGGCATTCCGACTTCGATGCCCCGGTTGCCGAAATTCAGTTGCCTTTGAATTTCGGGTGATCCCTCTTGAGCATGTATGCTTCTGCTACTTGTTCTACATCAGACTTCTTCCGCAAACGGCGAAACGCTTTGACTCGGTGAGTTTCGCGGCATTCCGACTTCGATGCCCCGGTTGCCGAAATTCAGTTGCCTTTGAATTTCGGGTGATCCCTCTTGAGCATGTATGCTTCTGCTACTTGTTCTACATCAGACTTCTTCCGCAAACGGCGAAACGCTTTGACTCGGTGAGTTTCGCGGCATTCCGACTTCGATGCCCCGGTTGCCGAAATTCAGTTGCCTTTGAATTTCGGGTGATCCCTCTTGAGCATGTATGCTTCTGCTACTTGTTCTACATCAGACTTCTTCCGCAAACGGCGAAACGCTTTGACTCGGTGAGTTTCGCGGCATTCCGACTTCGATGCCCCGGTTGCCGAAATTCAGTTGCCTTTGAATTTCGGGTGATCCCTCTTGAGCATGTATGCTTCTGCTACTTGTTCTACATCAGACTTCTTCCGCAAACGGCGAAACGCTTTGACTCGGTGAGTTTCGCGGCATTCCGACTTCGATGCCCCGGTTGCCGAAATTCAGTTGCCTTTGAATTTCGGGTGATCCCTCTTGAGCATGTATGCTTCTGCTACTTGTTCTACATCAGACTTCTTCCGCAAACGGCGAAACGCTTTGACTCGGTGAGTTTCGCGGCATTCCGACTTCGATGCCCCGGTTGCCGAAATTCAGTTGCCTTTGAATTTCGGGTGATCCCTCTTGAGCATGTATGCTTCTGCTACTTGTTCTACATCAGACTTCTTCCGCAAACGGCGAAACGCTTTGACTCGGTGAGTTTCGCGGCATTCCGACTTCGATGCCCCGGTTGCCGAAATTCAGTTGCCTTTGAATTTCGGGTGATCCCTCTTGAGCATGTATGCTTCTGCTACTTGTTCTACATCAGACTTCTTCCGCAAACGGCGAAACGCTTTGACTCGGTGAGTTTCGCGGCATTCCGACTTCGATGCCCCGGTTGCCGAAATTCAGTTGCCTTTGAATTTCGGGTGATCCCTCTTGAGCATGTATGCTTCTGCTACTTGTTCTACATCAGACTTCTTCCGCAAACGGCGAAACGCTTTGACTCGGTGAGTTTCGCGGCATTCCGACTTCGATGCCCCGGTTGCCGAAATTCAGTTGCCTTTGAATTTCGGGTGATCCCTCTTGAGCATGTATGCTTCTGCTACTTGTTCTACATCAGACTTCTTCCGCAAACGGCGAAACGCTTTGACTCGGTGAGTTTCGCGGCATTCCGACTTCGATGCCCCGGTTGCCGAAATTCAGTTGCCTTTGAATTTCGGGTGATCCCTCTTGAGCATGTATGCTTCTGCTACTTGTTCTACATCAGACTTCTTCCGCAAACGGCGAAACGCTTTGACTCGGTGAGTTTCGCGGCATTCCGACTTCGATGCCCCGGTTGCCGAAATTCAGTTGCCTTTGAATTTCGGGTGATCCCTCTTGAGCATGTATGCTTCTGCTACTTGTTCTACATCAGACTTCTTCCGCAAACGGCGAAACGCTTTGACTCGGTGAGTTTCGCGGCATTCCGACTTCGATGCCCCGGTTGCCGAAATTCAGTTGCCTTTGAATTTCGGGTGATCCCTCTTGAGCATGTATGCTTCTGCTACTTGTTCTACATCAGACTTCTTCCGCAAACGGCGAAACGCTTTGACTCGGTGAGTTTCGCGGCATTCCGACTTCGATGCCCCGGTTGCCGAAATTCAGTTGCCTTTGAATTTCGGGTGATCCCTCTTGAGCATGTATGCTTCTGCTACTTGTTCTACATCAGACTTCTTCCGCAAACGGCGAAACGCTTTGACTCGGTGAGTTTCGCGGCATTCCGACTTCGATGCCCCGGTTGCCGAAATTCAGTTGCCTTTGAATTTCGGGTGATCCCTCTTGAGCATGTATGCTTCTGCTACTTGTTCTACATCAGACTTCTTCCGCAAACGGCGAAACGCTTTGACTCGGTGAGTTTCGCGGCATTCCGACTTCGATGCCCCGGTTGCCGAAATTCAGTTGCCTTTGAATTTCGGGTGATCCCTCTTGAGCATGTATGCTTCTGCTACTTGTTCTACATCAGACTTCTTCCGCAAACGGCGAAACGCTTTGACTCGGTGAGTTTCGCGGCATTCCGACTTCGATGCCCCGGTTGCCGAAATTCAGTTGCCTTTGAATTTCGGGTGATCCCTCTTGAGCATGTATGCTTCTGCTACTTGTTCTACATCAGACTTCTTCCGCAAACGGCGAAACGCTTTGACTCGGTGAGTTTCGCGGCATTCCGACTTCGATGCCCCGGTTGCCGAAATTCAGTTGCCTTTGAATTTCGGGTGATCCCTCTTGAGCATGTATGCTTCTGCTACTTGTTCTACATCAGACTTCTTCCGCAAACGGCGAAACGCTTTGACTCGGTGAGTTTCGCGGCATTCCGACTTCGATGCCCCGGTTGCCGAAATTCAGTTGCCTTTGAATTTCGGGTGATCCCTCTTGAGCATGTATGCTTCTGCTACTTGTTCTACATCAGACTTCTTCCGCAAACGGCGAAACGCTTTGACTCGGTGAGTTTCGCGGCATTCCGACTTCGATGCCCCGGTTGCCGAAATTCAGTTGCCTTTGAATTTCGGGTGATCCCTCTTGAGCATGTATGCTTCTGCTACTTGTTCTACATCAGACTTCTTCCGCAAACGGCGAAACGCTTTGACTCGGTGAGTTTCGCGGCATTCCGACTTCGATGCCCCGGTTGCCGAAATTCAGTTGCCTTTGAATTTCGGGTGATCCCTCTTGAGCATGTATGCTTCTGCTACTTGTTCTACATCAGACTTCTTCCGCAAACGGCGAAACGCTTTGACTCGGTGAGTTTCGCGGCATTCCGACTTCGATGCCCCGGTTGCCGAAATTCAGTTGCCTTTGAATTTCGGGTGATCCCTCTTGAGCATGTATGCTTCTGCTACTTGTTCTACATCAGACTTCTTCCGCAAACGGCGAAACGCTTTGACTCGGTGAGTTTCGCGGCATTCCGACTTCGATGCCCCGGTTGCCGAAATTCAGTTGCCTTTGAATTTCGGGTGATCCCTCTTGAGCATGTATGCTTCTGCTACTTGTTCTACATCAGACTTCTTCCGCAAACGGCGAAACGCTTTGACTCGGTGAGTTTCGCGGCATTCCGACTTCGATGCCCCGGTTGCCGAAATTCAGTTGCCTTTGAATTTCGGGTGATCCCTCTTGAGCATGTATGCTTCTGCTACTTGTTCTACATCAGACTTCTTCCGCAAACGGCGAAACGCTTTGACTCGGTGAGTTTCGCGGCATTCCGACTTCGATGCCCCGGTTGCCGAAATTCAGTTGCCTTTGAATTTCGGGTGATCCCTCTTGAGCATGTATGCTTCTGCTACTTGTTCTACATCAGACTTCTTCCGCAAACGGCGAAACGCTTTGACTCGGTGAGTTTCGCGGCATTCCGACTTCGATGCCCCGGTTGCCGAAATTCAGTTGCCTTTGAATTTCGGGTGATCCCTCTTGAGCATGTATGCTTCTGCTACTTGTTCTACATCAGACTTCTTCCGCAAACGGCGAAACGCTTTGACTCGGTGAGTTTCGCGGCATTCCGACTTCGATGCCCCGGTTGCCGAAATTCAGTTGCCTTTGAATTTCGGGTGATCCCTCTTGAGCATGTATGCTTCTGCTACTTGTTCTACATCAGACTTCTTCCGCAAACGGCGAAACGCTTTGACTCGGTGAGTTTCGCGGCATTCCGACTTCGATGCCCCGGTTGCCGAAATTCAGTTGCCTTTGAATTTCGGGTGATCCCTCTTGAGCATGTATGCTTCTGCTACTTGTTCTACATCAGACTTCTTCCGCAAACGGCGAAACGCTTTGACTCGGTGAGTTTCGCGGCATTCCGACTTCGATGCCCCGGTTGCCGAAATTCAGTTGCCTTTGAATTTCGGGTGATCCCTCTTGAGCATGTATGCTTCTGCTACTTGTTCTACATCAGACTTCTTCCGCAAACGGCGAAACGCTTTGACTCGGTGAGTTTCGCGGCATTCCGACTTCGATGCCCCGGTTGCCGAAATTCAGTTGCCTTTGAATTTCGGGTGATCCCTCTTGAGCATGTATGCTTCTGCTACTTGTTCTACATCAGACTTCTTCCGCAAACGGCGAAACGCTTTGACTCGGTGAGTTTCGCGGCATTCCGACTTCGATGCCCCGGTTGCCGAAATTCAGTTGCCTTTGAATTTCGGGTGATCCCTCTTGAGCATGTATGCTTCTGCTACTTGTTCTACATCAGACTTCTTCCGCAAACGGCGAAACGCTTTGACTCGGTGAGTTTCGCGGCATTCCGACTTCGATGCCCCGGTTGCCGAAATTCAGTTGCCTTTGAATTTCGGGTGATCCCTCTTGAGCATGTATGCTTCTGCTACTTGTTCTACATCAGACTTC
Source organism: Populus alba x Populus x berolinensis (assembly GCA_029228515.1). Taxonomy (NCBI): domain Eukaryota; kingdom Viridiplantae; phylum Streptophyta; class Magnoliopsida; order Malpighiales; family Salicaceae; genus Populus; species Populus alba x Populus x berolinensis. The sequence continues at coordinate 2,038,070 of CM055350.1, read as the reverse complement.
TTCCGCAAACGGCGAAACGCTTTGACTCGGTGAGTTTCGCGGCATTCCGACTTCGATGCCCCGGTTGCCGAAATTCAGTTGCCTTTGAATTTCGGGTGATCCCTCTTGAGCATGTATGCTTCTGCTACTTGTTCTACATCAGACTTCTTCCGCAAACGGCGAAACGCTTTGACTCGGTGAGTTTCGCGGCATTCCGACTTCGATGCCCCGGTTGCCGAAATTCAGTTGCCTTTGAATTTCGGGTGATCCCTCTTGAGCATGTATGCTTCTGCTACTTGTTCTACATCAGACTTCTTCCGCAAACGGCGAAACGCTTTGACTCGGTGAGTTTCGCGGCATTCCGACTTCGATGCCCCGGTTGCCGAAATTCAGTTGCCTTTGAATTTCGGGTGATCCCTCTTGAGCATGTATGCTTCTGCTACTTGTTCTACATCAGACTTCTTCCGCAAACGGCGAAACGCTTTGACTCGGTGAGTTTCGCGGCATTCCGACTTCGATGCCCCGGTTGCCGAAATTCAGTTGCCTTTGAATTTCGGGTGATCCCTCTTGAGCATGTATGCTTCTGCTACTTGTTCTACATCAGACTTCTTCCGCAAACGGCGAAACGCTTTGACTCGGTGAGTTTCGCGGCATTCCGACTTCGATGCCCCGGTTGCCGAAATTCAGTTGCCTTTGAATTTCGGGTGATCCCTCTTGAGCATGTATGCTTCTGCTACTTGTTCTACATCAGACTTCTTCCGCAAACGGCGAAACGCTTTGACTCGGTGAGTTTCGCGGCATTCCGACTTCGATGCCCCGGTTGCCGAAATTCAGTTGCCTTTGAATTTCGGGTGATCCCTCTTGAGCATGTATGCTTCTGCTACTTGTTCTACATCAGACTTCTTCCGCAAACGGCGAAACGCTTTGACTCGGTGAGTTTCGCGGCATTCCGACTTCGATGCCCCGGTTGCCGAAATTCAGTTGCCTTTGAATTTCGGGTGATCCCTCTTGAGCATGTATGCTTCTGCTACTTGTTCTACATCAGACTTCTTCCGCAAACGGCGAAACGCTTTGACTCGGTGAGTTTCGCGGCATTCCGACTTCGATGCCCCGGTTGCCGAAATTCAGTTGCCTTTGAATTTCGGGTGATCCCTCTTGAGCATGTATGCTTCTGCTACTTGTTCTACATCAGACTTCTTCCGCAAACGGCGAAACGCTTTGACTCGGTGAGTTTCGCGGCATTCCGACTTCGATGCCCCGGTTGCCGAAATTCAGTTGCCTTTGAATTTCGGGTGATCCCTCTTGAGCATGTATGCTTCTGCTACTTGTTCTACATCAGACTTCTTCCGCAAACGGCGAAACGCTTTGACTCGGTGAGTTTCGCGGCATTCCGACTTCGATGCCCCGGTTGCCGAAATTCAGTTGCCTTTGAATTTCGGGTGATCCCTCTTGAGCATGTATGCTTCTGCTACTTGTTCTACATCAGACTTCTTCCGCAAACGGCGAAACGCTTTGACTCGGTGAGTTTCGCGGCATTCCGACTTCGATGCCCCGGTTGCCGAAATTCAGTTGCCTTTGAATTTCGGGTGATCCCTCTTGAGCATGTATGCTTCTGCTACTTGTTCTACATCAGACTTCTTCCGCAAACGGCGAAACGCTTTGACTCGGTGAGTTTCGCGGCATTCCGACTTCGATGCCCCGGTTGCCGAAATTCAGTTGCCTTTGAATTTCGGGTGATCCCTCTTGAGCATGTATGCTTCTGCTACTTGTTCTACATCAGACTTCTTCCGCAAACGGCGAAACGCTTTGACTCGGTGAGTTTCGCGGCATTCCGACTTCGATGCCCCGGTTGCCGAAATTCAGTTGCCTTTGAATTTCGGGTGATCCCTCTTGAGCATGTATGCTTCTGCTACTTGTTCTACATCAGACTTCTTCCGCAAACGGCGAAACGCTTTGACTCGGTGAGTTTCGCGGCATTCCGACTTCGATGCCCCGGTTGCCGAAATTCAGTTGCCTTTGAATTTCGGGTGATCCCTCTTGAGCATGTATGCTTCTGCTACTTGTTCTACATCAGACTTCTTCCGCAAACGGCGAAACGCTTTGACTCGGTGAGTTTCGCGGCATTCCGACTTCGATGCCCCGGTTGCCGAAATTCAGTTGCCTTTGAATTTCGGGTGATCCCTCTTGAGCATGTATGCTTCTGCTACTTGTTCTACATCAGACTTCTTCCGCAAACGGCGAAACGCTTTGACTCGGTGAGTTTCGCGGCATTCCGACTTCGATGCCCCGGTTGCCGAAATTCAGTTGCCTTTGAATTTCGGGTGATCCCTCTTGAGCATGTATGCTTCTGCTACTTGTTCTACATCAGACTTCTTCCGCAAACGGCGAAACGCTTTGACTCGGTGAGTTTCGCGGCATTCCGACTTCGATGCCCCGGTTGCCGAAATTCAGTTGCCTTTGAATTTCGGGTGATCCCTCTTGAGCATGTATGCTTCTGCTACTTGTTCTACATCAGACTTCTTCCGCAAACGGCGAAACGCTTTGACTCGGTGAGTTTCGCGGCATTCCGACTTCGATGCCCCGGTTGCCGAAATTCAGTTGCCTTTGAATTTCGGGTGATCCCTCTTGAGCATGTATGCTTCTGCTACTTGTTCTACATCAGACTTCTTCCGCAAACGGCGAAACGCTTTGACTCGGTGAGTTTCGCGGCATTCCGACTTCGATGCCCCGGTTGCCGAAATTCAGTTGCCTTTGAATTTCGGGTGATCCCTCTTGAGCATGTATGCTTCTGCTACTTGTTCTACATCAGACTTCTTCCGCAAACGGCGAAACGCTTTGACTCGGTGAGTTTCGCGGCATTCCGACTTCGATGCCCCGGTTGCCGAAATTCAGTTGCCTTTGAATTTCGGGTGATCCCTCTTGAGCATGTATGCTTCTGCTACTTGTTCTACATCAGACTTCTTCCGCAAACGGCGAAACGCTTTGACTCGGTGAGTTTCGCGGCATTCCGACTTCGATGCCCCGGTTGCCGAAATTCAGTTGCCTTTGAATTTCGGGTGATCCCTCTTGAGCATGTATGCTTCTGCTACTTGTTCTACATCAGACTTCTTCCGCAAACGGCGAAACGCTTTGACTCGGTGAGTTTCGCGGCATTCCGACTTCGATGCCCCGGTTGCCGAAATTCAGTTGCCTTTGAATTTCGGGTGATCCCTCTTGAGCATGTATGCTTCTGCTACTTGTTCTACATCAGACTTCTTCCGCAAACGGCGAAACGCTTTGACTCGGTGAGTTTCGCGGCATTCCGACTTCGATGCCCCGGTTGCCGAAATTCAGTTGCCTTTGAATTTCGGGTGATCCCTCTTGAGCATGTATGCTTCTGCTACTTGTTCTACATCAGACTTCTTCCGCAAACGGCGAAACGCTTTGACTCGGTGAGTTTCGCGGCATTCCGACTTCGATGCCCCGGTTGCCGAAATTCAGTTGCCTTTGAATTTCGGGTGATCCCTCTTGAGCATGTATGCTTCTGCTACTTGTTCTACATCAGACTTCTTCCGCAAACGGCGAAACGCTTTGACTCGGTGAGTTTCGCGGCATTCCGACTTCGATGCCCCGGTTGCCGAAATTCAGTTGCCTTTGAATTTCGGGTGATCCCTCTTGAGCATGTATGCTTCTGCTACTTGTTCTACATCAGACTTCTTCCGCAAACGGCGAAACGCTTTGACTCGGTGAGTTTCGCGGCATTCCGACTTCGATGCCCCGGTTGCCGAAATTCAGTTGCCTTTGAATTTCGGGTGATCCCTCTTGAGCATGTATGCTTCTGCTACTTGTTCTACATCAGACTTCTTCCGCAAACGGCGAAACGCTTTGACTCGGTGAGTTTCGCGGCATTCCGACTTCGATGCCCCGGTTGCCGAAATTCAGTTGCCTTTGAATTTCGGGTGATCCCTCTTGAGCATGTATGCTTCTGCTACTTGTTCTACATCAGACTTCTTCCGCAAACGGCGAAACGCTTTGACTCGGTGAGTTTCGCGGCATTCCGACTTCGATGCCCCGGTTGCCGAAATTCAGTTGCCTTTGAATTTCGGGTGATCCCTCTTGAGCATGTATGCTTCTGCTACTTGTTCTACATCAGACTTCTTCCGCAAACGGCGAAACGCTTTGACTCGGTGAGTTTCGCGGCATTCCGACTTCGATGCCCCGGTTGCCGAAATTCAGTTGCCTTTGAATTTCGGGTGATCCCTCTTGAGCATGTATGCTTCTGCTACTTGTTCTACATCAGACTTCTTCCGCAAACGGCGAAACGCTTTGACTCGGTGAGTTTCGCGGCATTCCGACTTCGATGCCCCGGTTGCCGAAATTCAGTTGCCTTTGAATTTCGGGTGATCCCTCTTGAGCATGTATGCTTCTGCTACTTGTTCTACATCAGACTTCTTCCGCAAACGGCGAAACGCTTTGACTCGGTGAGTTTCGCGGCATTCCGACTTCGATGCCCCGGTTGCCGAAATTCAGTTGCCTTTGAATTTCGGGTGATCCCTCTTGAGCATGTATGCTTCTGCTACTTGTTCTACATCAGACTTCTTCCGCAAACGGCGAAACGCTTTGACTCGGTGAGTTTCGCGGCATTCCGACTTCGATGCCCCGGTTGCCGAAATTCAGTTGCCTTTGAATTTCGGGTGATCCCTCTTGAGCATGTATGCTTCTGCTACTTGTTCTACATCAGACTTCTTCCGCAAACGGCGAAACGCTTTGACTCGGTGAGTTTCGCGGCATTCCGACTTCGATGCCCCGGTTGCCGAAATTCAGTTGCCTTTGAATTTCGGGTGATCCCTCTTGAGCATGTATGCTTCTGCTACTTGTTCTACATCAGACTTCTTCCGCAAACGGCGAAACGCTTTGACTCGGTGAGTTTCGCGGCATTCCGACTTCGATGCCCCGGTTGCCGAAATTCAGTTGCCTTTGAATTTCGGGTGATCCCTCTTGAGCATGTATGCTTCTGCTACTTGTTCTACATCAGACTTCTTCCGCAAACGGCGAAACGCTTTGACTCGGTGAGTTTCGCGGCATTCCGACTTCGATGCCCCGGTTGCCGAAATTCAGTTGCCTTTGAATTTCGGGTGATCCCTCTTGAGCATGTATGCTTCTGCTACTTGTTCTACATCAGACTTCTTCCGCAAACGGCGAAACGCTTTGACTCGGTGAGTTTCGCGGCATTCCGACTTCGATGCCCCGGTTGCCGAAATTCAGTTGCCTTTGAATTTCGGGTGATCCCTCTTGAGCATGTATGCTTCTGCTACTTGTTCTACATCAGACTTCTTCCGCAAACGGCGAAACGCTTTGACTCGGTGAGTTTCGCGGCATTCCGACTTCGATGCCCCGGTTGCCGAAATTCAGTTGCCTTTGAATTTCGGGTGATCCCTCTTGAGCATGTATGCTTCTGCTACTTGTTCTACATCAGACTTCTTCCGCAAACGGCGAAACGCTTTGACTCGGTGAGTTTCGCGGCATTCCGACTTCGATGCCCCGGTTGCCGAAATTCAGTTGCCTTTGAATTTCGGGTGATCCCTCTTGAGCATGTATGCTTCTGCTACTTGTTCTACATCAGACTTCTTCCGCAAACGGCGAAACGCTTTGACTCGGTGAGTTTCGCGGCATTCCGACTTCGATGCCCCGGTTGCCGAAATTCAGTTGCCTTTGAATTTCGGGTGATCCCTCTTGAGCATGTATGCTTCTGCTACTTGTTCTACATCAGACTTCTTCCGCAAACGGCGAAACGCTTTGACTCGGTGAGTTTCGCGGCATTCCGACTTCGATGCCCCGGTTGCCGAAATTCAGTTGCCTTTGAATTTCGGGTGATCCCTCTTGAGCATGTATGCTTCTGCTACTTGTTCTACATCAGACTTCTTCCGCAAACGGCGAAACGCTTTGACTCGGTGAGTTTCGCGGCATTCCGACTTCGATGCCCCGGTTGCCGAAATTCAGTTGCCTTTGAATTTCGGGTGATCCCTCTTGAGCATGTATGCTTCTGCTACTTGTTCTACATCAGACTTCTTCCGCAAACGGCGAAACGCTTTGACTCGGTGAGTTTCGCGGCATTCCGACTTCGATGCCCCGGTTGCCGAAATTCAGTTGCCTTTGAATTTCGGGTGATCCCTCTTGAGCATGTATGCTTCTGCTACTTGTTCTACATCAGACTTCTTCCGCAAACGGCGAAACGCTTTGACTCGGTGAGTTTCGCGGCATTCCGACTTCGATGCCCCGGTTGCCGAAATTCAGTTGCCTTTGAATTTCGGGTGATCCCTCTTGAGCATGTATGCTTCTGCTACTTGTTCTACATCAGACTTCTTCCGCAAACGGCGAAACGCTTTGACTCGGTGAGTTTCGCGGCATTCCGACTTCGATGCCCCGGTTGCCGAAATTCAGTTGCCTTTGAATTTCGGGTGATCCCTCTTGAGCATGTATGCTTCTGCTACTTGTTCTACATCAGACTTCTTCCGCAAACGGCGAAACGCTTTGACTCGGTGAGTTTCGCGGCATTCCGACTTCGATGCCCCGGTTGCCGAAATTCAGTTGCCTTTGAATTTCGGGTGATCCCTCTTGAGCATGTATGCTTCTGCTACTTGTTCTACATCAGACTTCTTCCGCAAACGGCGAAACGCTTTGACTCGGTGAGTTTCGCGGCATTCCGACTTCGATGCCCCGGTTGCCGAAATTCAGTTGCCTTTGAATTTCGGGTGATCCCTCTTGAGCATGTATGCTTCTGCTACTTGTTCTACATCAGACTTCTTCCGCAAACGGCGAAACGCTTTGACTCGGTGAGTTTCGCGGCATTCCGACTTCGATGCCCCGGTTGCCGAAATTCAGTTGCCTTTGAATTTCGGGTGATCCCTCTTGAGCATGTATGCTTCTGCTACTTGTTCTACATCAGACTTCTTCCGCAAACGGCGAAACGCTTTGACTCGGTGAGTTTCGCGGCATTCCGACTTCGATGCCCCGGTTGCCGAAATTCAGTTGCCTTTGAATTTCGGGTGATCCCTCTTGAGCATGTATGCTTCTGCTACTTGTTCTACATCAGACTTCTTCCGCAAACGGCGAAACGCTTTGACTCGGTGAGTTTCGCGGCATTCCGACTTCGATGCCCCGGTTGCCGAAATTCAGTTGCCTTTGAATTTCGGGTGATCCCTCTTGAGCATGTATGCTTCTGCTACTTGTTCTACATCAGACTTCTTCCGCAAACGGCGAAACGCTTTGACTCGGTGAGTTTCGCGGCATTCCGACTTCGATGCCCCGGTTGCCGAAATTCAGTTGCCTTTGAATTTCGGGTGATCCCTCTTGAGCATGTATGCTTCTGCTACTTGTTCTACATCAGACTTCTTCCGCAAACGGCGAAACGCTTTGACTCGGTGAGTTTCGCGGCATTCCGACTTCGATGCCCCGGTTGCCGAAATTCAGTTGCCTTTGAATTTCGGGTGATCCCTCTTGAGCATGTATGCTTCTGCTACTTGTTCTACATCAGACTTCTTCCGCAAACGGCGAAACGCTTTGACTCGGTGAGTTTCGCGGCATTCCGACTTCGATGCCCCGGTTGCCGAAATTCAGTTGCCTTTGAATTTCGGGTGATCCCTCTTGAGCATGTATGCTTCTGCTACTTGTTCTACATCAGACTTCTTCCGCAAACGGCGAAACGCTTTGACTCGGTGAGTTTCGCGGCATTCCGACTTCGATGCCCCGGTTGCCGAAATTCAGTTGCCTTTGAATTTCGGGTGATCCCTCTTGAGCATGTATGCTTCTGCTACTTGTTCTACATCAGACTTCTTCCGCAAACGGCGAAACGCTTTGACTCGGTGAGTTTCGCGGCATTCCGACTTCGATGCCCCGGTTGCCGAAATTCAGTTGCCTTTGAATTTCGGGTGATCCCTCTTGAGCATGTATGCTTCTGCTACTTGTTCTACATCAGACTTCTTCCGCAAACGGCGAAACGCTTTGACTCGGTGAGTTTCGCGGCATTCCGACTTCGATGCCCCGGTTGCCGAAATTCAGTTGCCTTTGAATTTCGGGTGATCCCTCTTGAGCATGTATGCTTCTGCTACTTGTTCTACATCAGACTTCTTCCGCAAACGGCGAAACGCTTTGACTCGGTGAGTTTCGCGGCATTCCGACTTCGATGCCCCGGTTGCCGAAATTCAGTTGCCTTTGAATTTCGGGTGATCCCTCTTGAGCATGTATGCTTCTGCTACTTGTTCTACATCAGACTTCTTCCGCAAACGGCGAAACGCTTTGACTCGGTGAGTTTCGCGGCATTCCGACTTCGATGCCCCGGTTGCCGAAATTCAGTTGCCTTTGAATTTCGGGTGATCCCTCTTGAGCATGTATGCTTCTGCTACTTGTTCTACATCAGACTTCTTCCGCAAACGGCGAAACGCTTTGACTCGGTGAGTTTCGCGGCATTCCGACTTCGATGCCCCGGTTGCCGAAATTCAGTTGCCTTTGAATTTCGGGTGATCCCTCTTGAGCATGTATGCTTCTGCTACTTGTTCTACATCAGACTTCTTCCGCAAACGGCGAAACGCTTTGACTCGGTGAGTTTCGCGGCATTCCGACTTCGATGCCCCGGTTGCCGAAATTCAGTTGCCTTTGAATTTCGGGTGATCCCTCTTGAGCATGTATGCTTCTGCTACTTGTTCTACATCAGACTTCTTCCGCAAACGGCGAAACGCTTTGACTCGGTGAGTTTCGCGGCATTCCGACTTCGATGCCCCGGTTGCCGAAATTCAGTTGCCTTTGAATTTCGGGTGATCCCTCTTGAGCATGTATGCTTCTGCTACTTGTTCTACATCAGACTTCTTCCGCAAACGGCGAAACGCTTTGACTCGGTGAGTTTCGCGGCATTCCGACTTCGATGCCCCGGTTGCCGAAATTCAGTTGCCTTTGAATTTCGGGTGATCCCTCTTGAGCATGTATGCTTCTGCTACTTGTTCTACATCAGACTTCTTCCGCAAACGGCGAAACGCTTTGACTCGGTGAGTTTCGCGGCATTCCGACTTCGATGCCCCGGTTGCCGAAATTCAGTTGCCTTTGAATTTCGGGTGATCCCTCTTGAGCATGTATGCTTCTGCTACTTGTTCTACATCAGACTTCTTCCGCAAACGGCGAAACGCTTTGACTCGGTGAGTTTCGCGGCATTCCGACTTCGATGCCCCGGTTGCCGAAATTCAGTTGCCTTTGAATTTCGGGTGATCCCTCTTGAGCATGTATGCTTCTGCTACTTGTTCTACATCAGACTTCTTCCGCAAACGGCGAAACGCTTTGACTCGGTGAGTTTCGCGGCATTCCGACTTCGATGCCCCGGTTGCCGAAATTCAGTTGCCTTTGAATTTCGGGTGATCCCTCTTGAGCATGTATGCTTCTGCTACTTGTTCTACATCAGACTTCTTCCGCAAACGGCGAAACGCTTTGACTCGGTGAGTTTCGCGGCATTCCGACTTCGATGCCCCGGTTGCCGAAATTCAGTTGCCTTTGAATTTCGGGTGATCCCTCTTGAGCATGTATGCTTCTGCTACTTGTTCTACATCAGACTTCTTCCGCAAACGGCGAAACGCTTTGACTCGGTGAGTTTCGCGGCATTCCGACTTCGATGCCCCGGTTGCCGAAATTCAGTTGCCTTTGAATTTCGGGTGATCCCTCTTGAGCATGTATGCTTCTGCTACTTGTTCTACATCAGACTTCTTCCGCAAACGGCGAAACGCTTTGACTCGGTGAGTTTCGCGGCATTCCGACTTCGATGCCCCGGTTGCCGAAATTCAGTTGCCTTTGAATTTCGGGTGATCCCTCTTGAGCATGTATGCTTCTGCTACTTGTTCTACATCAGACTTCTTCCGCAAACGGCGAAACGCTTTGACTCGGTGAGTTTCGCGGCATTCCGACTTCGATGCCCCGGTTGCCGAAATTCAGTTGCCTTTGAATTTCGGGTGATCCCTCTTGAGCATGTATGCTTCTGCTACTTGTTCTACATCAGACTTCTTCCGCAAACGGCGAAACGCTTTGACTCGGTGAGTTTCGCGGCATTCCGACTTCGATGCCCCGGTTGCCGAAATTCAGTTGCCTTTGAATTTCGGGTGATCCCTCTTGAGCATGTATGCTTCTGCTACTTGTTCTACATCAGACTTCTTCCGCAAACGGCGAAACGCTTTGACTCGGTGAGTTTCGCGGCATTCCGACTTCGATGCCCCGGTTGCCGAAATTCAGTTGCCTTTGAATTTCGGGTGATCCCTCTTGAGCATGTATGCTTCTGCTACTTGTTCTACATCAGACTTCTTCCGCAAACGGCGAAACGCTTTGACTCGGTGAGTTTCGCGGCATTCCGACTTCGATGCCCCGGTTGCCGAAATTCAGTTGCCTTTGAATTTCGGGTGATCCCTCTTGAGCATGTATGCTTCTGCTACTTGTTCTACATCAGACTTCTTCCGCAAACGGCGAAACGCTTTGACTCGGTGAGTTTCGCGGCATTCCGACTTCGATGCCCCGGTTGCCGAAATTCAGTTGCCTTTGAATTTCGGGTGATCCCTCTTGAGCATGTATGCTTCTGCTACTTGTTCTACATCAGACTTCTTCCGCAAACGGCGAAACGCTTTGACTCGGTGAGTTTCGCGGCATTCCGACTTCGATGCCCCGGTTGCCGAAATTCAGTTGCCTTTGAATTTCGGGTGATCCCTCTTGAGCATGTATGCTTCTGCTACTTGTTCTACATCAGACTTCTTCCGCAAACGGCGAAACGCTTTGACTCGGTGAGTTTCGCGGCATTCCGACTTCGATGCCCCGGTTGCCGAAATTCAGTTGCCTTTGAATTTCGGGTGATCCCTCTTGAGCATGTATGCTTCTGCTACTTGTTCTACATCAGACTTCTTCCGCAAACGGCGAAACGCTTTGACTCGGTGAGTTTCGCGGCATTCCGACTTCGATGCCCCGGTTGCCGAAATTCAGTTGCCTTTGAATTTCGGGTGATCCCTCTTGAGCATGTATGCTTCTGCTACTTGTTCTACATCAGACTTCTTCCGCAAACGGCGAAACGCTTTGACTCGGTGAGTTTCGCGGCATTCCGACTTCGATGCCCCGGTTGCCGAAATTCAGTTGCCTTTGAATTTCGGGTGATCCCTCTTGAGCATGTATGCTTCTGCTACTTGTTCTACATCAGACTTCTTCCGCAAACGGCGAAACGCTTTGACTCGGTGAGTTTCGCGGCATTCCGACTTCGATGCCCCGGTTGCCGAAATTCAGTTGCCTTTGAATTTCGGGTGATCCCTCTTGAGCATGTATGCTTCTGCTACTTGTTCTACATCAGACTTCTTCCGCAAACGGCGAAACGCTTTGACTCGGTGAGTTTCGCGGCATTCCGACTTCGATGCCCCGGTTGCCGAAATTCAGTTGCCTTTGAATTTCGGGTGATCCCTCTTGAGCATGTATGCTTCTGCTACTTGTTCTACATCAGACTTCTTCCGCAAACGGCGAAACGCTTTGACTCGGTGAGTTTCGCGGCATTCCGACTTCGATGCCCCGGTTGCCGAAATTCAGTTGCCTTTGAATTTCGGGTGATCCCTCTTGAGCATGTATGCTTCTGCTACTTGTTCTACATCAGACTTCTTCCGCAAACGGCGAAACGCTTTGACTCGGTGAGTTTCGCGGCATTCCGACTTCGATGCCCCGGTTGCCGAAATTCAGTTGCCTTTGAATTTCGGGTGATCCCTCTTGAGCATGTATGCTTCTGCTACTTGTTCTACATCAGACTTCTTCCGCAAACGGCGAAACGCTTTGACTCGGTGAGTTTCGCGGCATTCCGACTTCGATGCCCCGGTTGCCGAAATTCAGTTGCCTTTGAATTTCGGGTGATCCCTCTTGAGCATGTATGCTTCTGCTACTTGTTCTACATCAGACTTCTTCCGCAAACGGCGAAACGCTTTGACTCGGTGAGTTTCGCGGCATTCCGACTTCGATGCCCCGGTTGCCGAAATTCAGTTGCCTTTGAATTTCGGGTGATCCCTCTTGAGCATGTATGCTTCTGCTACTTGTTCTACATCAGACTTCTTCCGCAAACGGCGAAACGCTTTGACTCGGTGAGTTTCGCGGCATTCCGACTTCGATGCCCCGGTTGCCGAAATTCAGTTGCCTTTGAATTTCGGGTGATCCCTCTTGAGCATGTATGCTTCTGCTACTTGTTCTACATCAGACTTCTTCCGCAAACGGCGAAACGCTTTGACTCGGTGAGTTTCGCGGCATTCCGACTTCGATGCCCCGGTTGCCGAAATTCAGTTGCCTTTGAATTTCGGGTGATCCCTCTTGAGCATGTATGCTTCTGCTACTTGTTCTACATCAGACTTCTTCCGCAAACGGCGAAACGCTTTGACTCGGTGAGTTTCGCGGCATTCCGACTTCGATGCCCCGGTTGCCGAAATTCAGTTGCCTTTGAATTTCGGGTGATCCCTCTTGAGCATGTATGCTTCTGCTACTTGTTCTACATCAGACTTCTTCCGCAAACGGCGAAACGCTTTGACTCGGTGAGTTTCGCGGCATTCCGACTTCGATGCCCCGGTTGCCGAAATTCAGTTGCCTTTGAATTTCGGGTGATCCCTCTTGAGCATGTATGCTTCTGCTACTTGTTCTACATCAGACTTCTTCCGCAAACGGCGAAACGCTTTGACTCGGTGAGTTTCGCGGCATTCCGACTTCGATGCCCCGGTTGCCGAAATTCAGTTGCCTTTGAATTTCGGGTGATCCCTCTTGAGCATGTATGCTTCTGCTACTTGTTCTACATCAGACTTCTTCCGCAAACGGCGAAACGCTTTGACTCGGTGAGTTTCGCGGCATTCCGACTTCGATGCCCCGGTTGCCGAAATTCAGTTGCCTTTGAATTTCGGGTGATCCCTCTTGAGCATGTATGCTTCTGCTACTTGTTCTACATCAGACTTCTTCCGCAAACGGCGAAACGCTTTGACTCGGTGAGTTTCGCGGCATTCCGACTTCGATGCCCCGGTTGCCGAAATTCAGTTGCCTTTGAATTTCGGGTGATCCCTCTTGAGCATGTATGCTTCTGCTACTTGTTCTACATCAGACTTCTTCCGCAAACGGCGAAACGCTTTGACTCGGTGAGTTTCGCGGCATTCCGACTTCGATGCCCCGGTTGCCGAAATTCAGTTGCCTTTGAATTTCGGGTGATCCCTCTTGAGCATGTATGCTTCTGCTACTTGTTCTACATCAGACTTCTTCCGCAAACGGCGAAACGCTTTGACTCGGTGAGTTTCGCGGCATTCCGACTTCGATGCCCCGGTTGCCGAAATTCAGTTGCCTTTGAATTTCGGGTGATCCCTCTTGAGCATGTATGCTTCTGCTACTTGTTCTACATCAGACTTCTTCCGCAAACGGCGAAACGCTTTGACTCGGTGAGTTTCGCGGCATTCCGACTTCGATGCCCCGGTTGCCGAAATTCAGTTGCCTTTGAATTTCGGGTGATCCCTCTTGAGCATGTATGCTTCTGCTACTTGTTCTACATCAGACTTCTTCCGCAAACGGCGAAACGCTTTGACTCGGTGAGTTTCGCGGCATTCCGACTTCGATGCCCCGGTTGCCGAAATTCAGTTGCCTTTGAATTTCGGGTGATCCCTCTTGAGCATGTATGCTTCTGCTACTTGTTCTACATCAGACTTCTTCCGCAAACGGCGAAACGCTTTGACTCGGTGAGTTTCGCGGCATTCCGACTTCGATGCCCCGGTTGCCGAAATTCAGTTGCCTTTGAATTTCGGGTGATCCCTCTTGAGCATGTATGCTTCTGCTACTTGTTCTACATCAGACTTCTTCCGCAAACGGCGAAACGCTTTGACTCGGTGAGTTTCGCGGCATTCCGACTTCGATGCCCCGGTTGCCGAAATTCAGTTGCCTTTGAATTTCGGGTGATCCCTCTTGAGCATGTATGCTTCTGCTACTTGTTCTACATCAGACTTCTTCCGCAAACGGCGAAACGCTTTGACTCGGTGAGTTTCGCGGCATTCCGACTTCGATGCCCCGGTTGCCGAAATTCAGTTGCCTTTGAATTTCGGGTGATCCCTCTTGAGCATGTATGCTTCTGCTACTTGTTCTACATCAGACTTCTTCCGCAAACGGCGAAACGCTTTGACTCGGTGAGTTTCGCGGCATTCCGACTTCGATGCCCCGGTTGCCGAAATTCAGTTGCCTTTGAATTTCGGGTGATCCCTCTTGAGCATGTATGCTTCTGCTACTTGTTCTACATCAGACTTCTTCCGCAAACGGCGAAACGCTTTGACTCGGTGAGTTTCGCGGCATTCCGACTTCGATGCCCCGGTTGCCGAAATTCAGTTGCCTTTGAATTTCGGGTGATCCCTCTTGAGCATGTATGCTTCTGCTACTTGTTCTACATCAGACTTCTTCCGCAAACGGCGAAACGCTTTGACTCGGTGAGTTTCGCGGCATTCCGACTTCGATGCCCCGGTTGCCGAAATTCAGTTGCCTTTGAATTTCGGGTGATCCCTCTTGAGCATGTATGCTTCTGCTACTTGTTCTACATCAGACTTCTTCCGCAAACGGCGAAACGCTTTGACTCGGTGAGTTTCGCGGCATTCCGACTTCGATGCCCCGGTTGCCGAAATTCAGTTGCCTTTGAATTTCGGGTGATCCCTCTTGAGCATGTATGCTTCTGCTACTTGTTCTACATCAGACTTCTTCCGCAAACGGCGAAACGCTTTGACTCGGTGAGTTTCGCGGCATTCCGACTTCGATGCCCCGGTTGCCGAAATTCAGTTGCCTTTGAATTTCGGGTGATCCCTCTTGAGCATGTATGCTTCTGCTACTTGTTCTACATCAGACTTCTTCCGCAAACGGCGAAACGCTTTGACTCGGTGAGTTTCGCGGCATTCCGACTTCGATGCCCCGGTTGCCGAAATTCAGTTGCCTTTGAATTTCGGGTGATCCCTCTTGAGCATGTATGCTTCTGCTACTTGTTCTACATCAGACTTCTTCCGCAAACGGCGAAACGCTTTGACTCGGTGAGTTTCGCGGCATTCCGACTTCGATGCCCCGGTTGCCGAAATTCAGTTGCCTTTGAATTTCGGGTGATCCCTCTTGAGCATGTATGCTTCTGCTACTTGTTCTACATCAGACTTCTTCCGCAAACGGCGAAACGCTTTGACTCGGTGAGTTTCGCGGCATTCCGACTTCGATGCCCCGGTTGCCGAAATTCAGTTGCCTTTGAATTTCGGGTGATCCCTCTTGAGCATGTATGCTTCTGCTACTTGTTCTACATCAGACTTCTTCCGCAAACGGCGAAACGCTTTGACTCGGTGAGTTTCGCGGCATTCCGACTTCGATGCCCCGGTTGCCGAAATTCAGTTGCCTTTGAATTTCGGGTGATCCCTCTTGAGCATGTATGCTTCTGCTACTTGTTCTACATCAGACTTCTTCCGCAAACGGCGAAACGCTTTGACTCGGTGAGTTTCGCGGCATTCCGACTTCGATGCCCCGGTTGCCGAAATTCAGTTGCCTTTGAATTTCGGGTGATCCCTCTTGAGCATGTATGCTTCTGCTACTTGTTCTACATCAGACTTCTTCCGCAAACGGCGAAACGCTTTGACTCGGTGAGTTTCGCGGCATTCCGACTTCGATGCCCCGGTTGCCGAAATTCAGTTGCCTTTGAATTTCGGGTGATCCCTCTTGAGCATGTATGCTTCTGCTACTTGTTCTACATCAGACTTCTTCCGCAAACGGCGAAACGCTTTGACTCGGTGAGTTTCGCGGCATTCCGACTTCGATGCCCCGGTTGCCGAAATTCAGTTGCCTTTGAATTTCGGGTGATCCCTCTTGAGCATGTATGCTTCTGCTACTTGTTCTACATCAGACTTCTTCCGCAAACGGCGAAACGCTTTGACTCGGTGAGTTTCGCGGCATTCCGACTTCGATGCCCCGGTTGCCGAAATTCAGTTGCCTTTGAATTTCGGGTGATCCCTCTTGAGCATGTATGCTTCTGCTACTTGTTCTACATCAGACTTCTTCCGCAAACGGCGAAACGCTTTGACTCGGTGAGTTTCGCGGCATTCCGACTTCGATGCCCCGGTTGCCGAAATTCAGTTGCCTTTGAATTTCGGGTGATCCCTCTTGAGCATGTATGCTTCTGCTACTTGTTCTACATCAGACTTCTTCCGCAAACGGCGAAACGCTTTGACTCGGTGAGTTTCGCGGCATTCCGACTTCGATGCCCCGGTTGCCGAAATTCAGTTGCCTTTGAATTTCGGGTGATCCCTCTTGAGCATGTATGCTTCTGCTACTTGTTCTACATCAGACTTCTTCCGCAAACGGCGAAACGCTTTGACTCGGTGAGTTTCGCGGCATTCCGACTTCGATGCCCCGGTTGCCGAAATTCAGTTGCCTTTGAATTTCGGGTGATCCCTCTTGAGCATGTATGCTTCTGCTACTTGTTCTACATCAGACTTCTTCCGCAAACGGCGAAACGCTTTGACTCGGTGAGTTTCGCGGCATTCCGACTTCGATGCCCCGGTTGCCGAAATTCAGTTGCCTTTGAATTTCGGGTGATCCCTCTTGAGCATGTATGCTTCTGCTACTTGTTCTACATCAGACTTCTTCCGCAAACGGCGAAACGCTTTGACTCGGTGAGTTTCGCGGCATTCCGACTTCGATGCCCCGGTTGCCGAAATTCAGTTGCCTTTGAATTTCGGGTGATCCCTCTTGAGCATGTATGCTTCTGCTACTTGTTCTACATCAGACTTCTTCCGCAAACGGCGAAACGCTTTGACTCGGTGAGTTTCGCGGCATTCCGACTTCGATGCCCCGGTTGCCGAAATTCAGTTGCCTTTGAATTTCGGGTGATCCCTCTTGAGCATGTATGCTTCTGCTACTTGTTCTACATCAGACTTCTTCCGCAAACGGCGAAACGCTTTGACTCGGTGAGTTTCGCGGCATTCCGACTTCGATGCCCCGGTTGCCGAAATTCAGTTGCCTTTGAATTTCGGGTGATCCCTCTTGAGCATGTATGCTTCTGCTACTTGTTCTACATCAGACTTCTTCCGCAAACGGCGAAACGCTTTGACTCGGTGAGTTTCGCGGCATTCCGACTTCGATGCCCCGGTTGCCGAAATTCAGTTGCCTTTGAATTTCGGGTGATCCCTCTTGAGCATGTATGCTTCTGCTACTTGTTCTACATCAGACTTCTTCCGCAAACGGCGAAACGCTTTGACTCGGTGAGTTTCGCGGCATTCCGACTTCGATGCCCGGTTGCCGAAATTCAGTTGCCTTTGAATTTCGGGTGATCCCTCTTGAGCATGTATGCTTCTGCTACTTGTTCTACATCAGACTTCTTCCGCAAACGGCGAAACGCTTTGACTCGGTGAGTTTCGCGGCATTCCGACTTCGATGCCCCGGTTGCCGAAATTCAGTTGCCTTTGAATTTCGGGTGATCCCTCTTGAGCATGTATGCTTCTGCTACTTGTTCTACATCAGACTTCTTCCGCAAACGGCGAAACGCTTTGACTCGGTGAGTTTCGCGGCATTCCGACTTCGATGCCCCGGTTGCCGAAATTCAGTTGCCTTTGAATTTCGGGTGATCCCTCTTGAGCATGTATGCTTCTGCTACTTGTTCTACATCAGACTTCTTCCGCAAACGGCGAAACGCTTTGACTCGGTGAGTTTCGCGGCATTCCGACTTCGATGCCCCGGTTGCCGAAATTCAGTTGCCTTTGAATTTCGGGTGATCCCTCTTGAGCATGTATGCTTCTGCTACTTGTTCTACATCAGACTTCTTCCGCAAACGGCGAAACGCTTTGACTCGGTGAGTTTCGCGGCATTCCGACTTCGATGCCCCGGTTGCCGAAATTCAGTTGCCTTTGAAATTCGGTGTGGATCCCTCTTGAGTACATGTATGCTCATTGCTACTTGTTCTACATTCACACTGTCCTTCCGCAAACAGCGAAACGCTTTGACTCGATGGTAGTTTCGCGGTCATTCCGACTTCGATTATTGCCCTCCGGTATGCACGAAATTCAGCAGCCTTTGAACTTTCGCGGTGATCCCTCTTGAGCATGTATGTCTTCTTGCTACTTGTTCTACATCAGACTTCTTCCGCACAAATGGCAAAACGAATCGACTCGGTCAGTTTAGCGTCAGGACATTTTCGAATTCGAGAGTTCCCCCCCCCTCGGTTGCCGAAATTTAGTTTCCTATTTAATTTGGGAGTGTTCCCTCTTGAGCATGTATGACCTCTGCTATATTGTTCTTCATCAGACTTCTGCCGCAACCGGCCAAAGGGCTATTGACATCGCATGGTGAGTTTTCACGCGGCATTCCGAGCTTCGATGCCCTCGGTTGCCGAAATTCAGTTGCCTTTGAATTTCGGGTGATCCCCTCTCTGAGCATGTCATGCTTCTGCTACTTGTATATACATCTACACTTCCTTCCTCGCAAACGGCGAAACGCTTTGACTTGAGTGAGTTTCTCCGGCATTCCGACTTCGATGCCACGTGTTGCCAGGAAATTCTAGTTGCCTTTGAATTTCCGGAGGTGATTCCCCTCTTGAGCATGTATGCTTCCTGCTTACTACTTGTTCTACATCACACTTCTTCCGCAATATGGCGAGTAACGCTTTGACTTCGAGGGTTTTTTTTTGAGTTTCGCGGGCATTCCGACTTCGATGCCCCGGTTGCCGAAATTCAGTTGCGTCTTTGAATTTCGGAGTTGATCCCTCTTGAAGCCATGTATGCTTATGCTACTTGTTCTACTTTCACAATTCCTTCCGCAAAAAAACGGCGAAACGCTTTGACTCGGTTAGTTTCCCTGGCATTCCTCTTCGATGCCCCGGTTTAGCCGAAAATTTCAGTTGCCTTTGAATTTCGGGTTGATCCCTTCTTGAGCATGTATGCTTCTTGCTACTTGTTCTACATCAGACTTCCTTCCTCGCAAACGGCGAAACGCTTTGACTCGGTGGAGTTTTGCGGGCATTCCGACTTCGCATCGCCCCGGTTGCTGTCGAAATTCAGTTTTTGCCTTTGAATTTCGGGTAGCTGTCCCATCTTGAGCATGATTATGCTGCTGCCTAACTTGTTCTACATCACACTATTCCTTCTGCAAATGTGCGAAACCTGCTTTGACTCGGTGATGTTTCGCACGGGCATTCGGATCTTCGATGCCCCACAGGGTTGCCAGAAATTCAGTTGCCTTTGAATTTCGGGTGATCCCTCTTGAGCATGTATGCTTCTGCTCACTTTGTTCTACATCAGACTTCTTCCGCAAAATGGAGAAACGCTTATGACTCGGTGAGTTTTACTGGCATTCCGACTATCGATGCCCCGGTTGCCGAAATTCAGTTTGCCTTTCATTTTCGGGTGATCCCTCCTTCGAGCATGTATGCTTCTCGCTACTTGTTCTACATCACACTTCCTTCCGCAACTGAGCGAAAACGGCTTTGACTCGGTTGAGTTTCGCTAAGCGGCATGTCCGACTTCGATGCCCCGGTTGCCGAAATTCAGTTAGCCTTTTAATGATTTCGGGTCATCCCTCTTGAGCATGTATTGCTTCTGCTACTTGTTCTCAATCATTCTTATCCTTCCGCAAACTGGCGAATCGCCTTTGACTCCGTGAGTTTCGCGGCATTCCGACTTCGATCGCCCCGCGGTTGCCACAGAAAATTTCAGTTTGCCTTCAATTTCGGTGCTTGATCCCTCTTGAGCATGTATGATTCTGCTACTTGTTCTACATCACACATTCTCTCCAGCCAAACGGCGTAAACACGTTTGACTCAGTGAGTTTCAATGGCTATCTCCGACTTCGGTTGCCCCGGTTGCCGTAATTCATGTTTCCTTTGAATTTAGGGTGATCCGTCTTGAGCATGATATGCTTCTTGCCTACTTGTTTCTACATCATACTTCCTTCCGCAAACGGCGATACGCTTTGACTTGATGAGTTTCGCCGCATTCCGACTTCGATGCCCCGGTCTGCTGAAATTCAAGTTGCCTTTGAATTATGCGGGATGATCCCTCTTGGAGCATGTATGCTTGTGCTGTACTTGTTCTACATCACCAACTTCATTCCGCAAACGGCAAAACAGCTTTGACTTCTGGTGATGTTTCCTGCGGTCATTCCGACTTTCGCTGGCCCCTGATGTAGTTGCCAGAAATTCAGTTGCCTTTGAATTTCGGGTGATCCCTCTTGTAGCATGTAACCTCTGCTACTTGTTTCTACATTACACTTCTTCCGCAAATGCGCGGAACGCTTTGACATCGGGTGAGTTTAGCGGCATTACGACTTCGTTGCCCCGGTTTGCCGAAAATTTTCATGATGTGCCTCTTGAAATTTCGGCGTGATCCCTCCTTGAGCATTGTATGCTTTCTGGCTACTTGTTATACATCAGAACTTTCTTCCGCAAACGGCCAAAGGCTTTGACTCGGTGAGTTTCGCGGCATTACGACTTCCGGATGCCCCCGGTTTGCCGGAAACTTCAGTTGGCCTTTGAATTTACGGGGTGATCCCTTCTTGAGCATGTATGCTTCTGCTACTCTGTTCTACATCACTCTTCCTTCCGCCAAACGGCGTGAAACGCTTTGGAACTCGGTGAGTTCCACGGGGCATTCCGACTTCGCTTGCCCCTCGGTTCGCCGAATTGCAGTTGCCTTTGAATTTTGGTGTGATCCCTCTTGACCGCATTGTATGCTTCTTCATACATTGTTTTTACATTCAGTCTTCTTCCGCAAATGGCCAAAACGCATTTGACTCGGTGAGTTTCGCGGCATTCCGGACTTCGATGCCCCGGTTGCCGAGAAATTCAGTTGCCTATTGAATTTCGGCGTGATCCCTTCTTGAAGGCATGTATGCTTCTGCTACTTGTTCTACATTCAGACTTCCTTCCGCAAAAGGCGAATAACACGCTTTGACTTCGGTGAGTTTCGCGGCATTCCGACTTCGAGATCCCGGTTGCCGAAATTCAGTTGCCTTTGAATTTCGGGTGATCCCTCTTGAGCATTGTATGCTTCTGCTACTTGTTCTACATCACACTTCCATCTTCGCATAAACGGCGAAACGCTTTGACGTGGTGAGTTTCCCGGCATTCCGGACTTCGATTGCCCGGTTTGCGAAATGCAGTTGCCTTTGAATTATCGGGTGATCCCTCTTGAGCATGTATGCTTCTGCTACTTGTTCTACATACCACCTTCTTCCTGCAAAAATGGCGTAAAACAGCTTTTGGACTCGGTGAGTTTCGCGGCATTCCGCACCCTTCGCATGCCCGGTTGCCGAAATTGTCTCAGTTGCCTTTGAAATTTCGGGGTGATCCCTCTCGTAAGCATGGTTTGCGCATTCTGCTACTTGTTCACTACAATCACGACCTTCTTCCGCAAATGGGCCCAAAACCGCTTCTGGGACTCGTTAGTGAGTTTCGCGGTCATTTTCGACTTTCGATTGCCCCGTGTTTTGCCGAAATTCAGTTTGCCTTTCGCAATTTTGGGGTGATCACCTCTTTGAGCATATATGCTTTCTGACTACTTGTTCTACATCGCACACTTCACTTCCGCAAACGGCTGAAACGCTCTTGGACTAGATGAGTTTCGCGGCATTCCGACTTCGATGCCCGGGTTGTCGAAAAATTCAGTTGCCTTTTAATTTCGGGATGATCCCTCTTGAGCATGTAATGCCTCTGCTACTTGTTCTTACATCACCTTCCTTCCGTCAAACGGCGATAACGCTTTGACTCGGTGAGTTTCACAGCATTCCTAGATCTTCGATGCCTTCGGATGCCGAAATTCAGTTTGCCTTTGAATTTCGGGTGTATACCTCTTGAGGCATGTATGCTTGTAGCTACTTGTTCTACAGTCACAGACTTCCTTCCGCAAACGGCGAAACGCTTTGACTCGGTGAGTTTCGCGGGTGACATTCCGACTTCGATTGCCCCGGGTTGCCGAAATTCAAGTTGCCTTTGAATTTCGGGTGATTCCCTCTTTGAGCATGTATGCTTCTGCTACGTGTTCTACATCAGACTTCATTCCGCAAACGGCGGAAAACGCTTTGGACTCGGTCAGTTTCGCGGCATTCCGGACTTCGATTCCCCGGTTGCCGAAATTACCAGTTGCCTTTGGATTTCGGCTGTGATCCCTCTAGAGCATGTATGGCTTCTGGCTACTTGTTCTACAATCAGACCTTCTTCCGCAACTAAACAAAAAACGGCTAAACGCCATTGACTCTGTGAGTTTCGCGGCATTCCGACTTCGATTGCCCGGTTGCCGAAATTCAGTTGCCTTTGAATTTGGGGTGATCCCTCTTGAAGCATGTATGCTTCTGCTACTTGTTTGTACATCTCACTTCCTTCCGCAAACGCCAAAATCGCTTTAGACTCGTGTTGAGTTTCGGGCGGCATTCCGACTTCGATGCATCGGTTGCCGAAATCTCAGTTTAGCCTTTGAATTTCGGAGTAGATCCCTCTTGAGCATGTTATTGCTGTGATACTTGTTCTACATCTCACTTCTTACGCAACTGGCGAAACGCTTTGACTCCGGTGAGTTTCGCGGCATTCCGACTTCGATGCCCGGTTGCCGAAATTCAGTTGCCTTTGAATTTCGGGTGATCCCTCTTGAGCATGTATGCTTCTGCTACTTGTTCTACATCAGACTTCTTCCGCAAACGGCGAAACGCATTGACTCGGTGAGTTTCGCGGCATTCCGACTTTGATGCCCCGGTTGCCGAAATTCAGTTGCCTTTGAATTTCGGGTGATCCCTCTTGAGCATGTATGCTTCTGCTACTTGTTCTACATCAGACTTCTTCCGCAAACGGCAAAACGCTTTGACTCGGTGAGTTTCGCGGGCATTCCGACTTCGATGCCCCGGTTGCCGAAATTCAGTTGCTTTGAATTTCGGGTGATCCTCTCTTGGAGCATGTATTGCTTCTGCTACTTGTTCTACATCACACTTCCTTCTGCAAACGGCGAAACGCTTTGACTCGGTGAGTTTCACGGCATTCCCGACTTCGATGCCCGGTTGCCGAAATTCAGTTGCCTTTGAATTTTCGGGTGATCCCTCTTGAGCATGTATGCTTTGTACTTGTTTCTACATCACACTTCTTCCGCAAAAGGCGAAACGCTTTGACTCGGTGAGGTTTCG
>CM055350.1:1962347-2014846 GCA_029228515.1 Populus alba x Populus x berolinensis | reverse complement strand
GCAACCGGGGCATCGAAGTCGGAATGCCGCGAAACTCACGAGTCAAAGCGTTTCGCGTTTGCGGAAGGAAGGTGAGTGTAGTAGAACAAGTAGCAGAAGCATACATGCTCAAGAGGGATCACCCGAAATTCAAAGGCAACTGAATTTCGGCAACCGGGGCATCGAAGGCGGAATGCCGCGAAACTCACCGAGTCAAAGCGTTTCGCTGTTTGCGGATGGAAGTGTGATGTAGAACAAGTAGCAGAAGCACACATGCTCAAGAGGGATCACCCGAAATTCAAAGGCAACTGAATTTCGGCAACCAGGGCATCGAAGGCGGAATGCCGCGAAACTCACCGAGTCAAAGCGTTTCGTTGTTTGTGGAAGGAAGGGTGATGTAGAACAAGTAGCAGAAGCATACATGCTTAAAAGGGATCACCCGAAATTCAAAGGCAACTGAATTTCGGCAACCGGGGCATCGAAGGCGGAATGCCGCGAAACTCACCGAGTCAAAGCGTTTCGCTGTTTGCGGAAGGAAGTGTGATGTAGAACAAGTAGCAGAAGCATACATGCTCAAGAGGGATCACCCGAAATTCAAAGGCAACTGAATTTCGGCAACCGGGGCATCGAAGTCGGAATGCCGCGAAACTCACCGAGTCAAAGCGTTTCACAATTTGCGAAAGGAAGTGTGGTGTAGAACAAGTAGCAGAAGCATACATGCTCAAGAGGGATCACCCGAAATTCAAAGGCAACTGAATTTCGGCAACCGGGGCATCGAAGTCGGAATGCCGCGAAATCACCGAGTCAAAGCGTTTCGCTGTTTGCGGAAGGTAGTGTGATGTAGAACAAGTAGCAGAAGCATACATGCTGAAATGGGATCACCCGAAATTCAAAGGCAACTGAATTTCTGCAACCGGGGCATCGTTGGAGGAATGCCGCGAAACTCACCGTGTCAAAGCGTTTCGCAGTTTGCGGAAGAGGTATGATCTAGAAACTGTAGCGGAAGCATACATGCTCAAGAGGGATATCACCCGAAATTCAAAGGCATCTGAAGTTCGACCAACCTGGGCATCGGAGTTGGATTGCCATGGAAAATATCACCAGGAGTCGAAAGCGGTTTTCTCTGTTTGCGGAAGGAAGTCTGATGTAGAAAAAAGTAGCGGAAGCATACATGCTCAAGAGGGATCACCCGAGTATCAAAGGGCAACTGAATTTTAGGCAATCTTGGCATCGATTGTCGGAATGCCGCGAAAACTCACCGAGTCAAAGAGTTTTTAGCCTGTGGCAGAAGGAAGTCTGATGTAGAATCAAGTAGGGATGTCATAAATGCTCAGGAGGAATCACCCGAAAATTCAAAGGCGATTGAATTTCGGCAAACGGGGCATCGAAGTCGGAATGCCGCGAAACTCACCGAGTCAAAGCGTTTCGCCGTTTGCGGAAGGAAGTCTGATCTTGAATCAAGTAGCGGAAGAATACATGCTCGAGAGATATTCACCCGAAATTCAAAGGCAATTTGAAGTTCGGCAACCGGGGCATCGAAGTTGGAATGCCGTGAAAATCACCGAGTCGAAGCGTTTCGCTGTTTGCGGAAGGAAGTGTGATGTAAAACAAGTAGCGGAAAGCATACATTGTCAAGAGGGATTCCACCGAAATTCAAAGGCACCTGAATTTTCGGCAAACGGCGGCATCGAAGGCGGACTGACGCGAAAGTCACCGTCTCAAAGCGTTTCGCAGTTTGTGGAAGGATAGTCTGATGTAGAACAGCTAGCGGAAGCATACATGCTCAAGAGGGATCACCCGAAATTCAAAGGCAACTGAATTTCGGGCAAATGGGGGATCGAAGTCGGGAATGACGTGAAACTCACCGAGTCAAATGGTTTCGCCGTTTGCTGAAGGAAGTCTGATCTAGAACAAGTAGGGAAGGCATACATGCTCAAAGAGATATCACCCGAAATGCAAAGGCATTTGGAAGTTAGAACAACCGGGGCATCGAAGTTGGATTTCCATGAAAAAATCACCGAGTCGAAGCGTTTCACCGTTTGCGGAAGGATGTCTGATGTAGAAAAAGTAGCGGAAGCATACATGCTCAAGAGGGATCACCCGATATTCAAAGGCAACTGAATATCAGCAACCGGGGCATCGATACAAAAAAAACACACACAACACACACACAAAAACTTTGGACGCCGTGAAAACACAGAGTCAGAAGACATTTCTCCGTTTGCGGAAGGAAGTCTGATCTTGATACAAGTAGCGGGAAGCATACATGCTCTAGTAGATATCACACGAAAATTTCAATGGACACATGAATTTCGGCCAACGAGGGCATCGAAGTCCGGAATGCCGTGAAACTCTCGAGTCAAAGCGTTTCGCCGTTTGCGGAAGGAAGTCTGATCTAGAATAAGTGAGCAGAAGCATACATGGCTATAGAGACTATCATCCGAAATTCAAATAGTGTGCATCAGAAGTTCGGCAACCAGGGCTTGGAAGTTGGAAATGCCGTGAAAATCATCGAGTCAATAAGCGTTTCGCCGTTTGCGGAAGGAAGTCTGATGTAGAACAAGTAGTGAGGAATACCATGATCAAGAGGGATCACCCGAAATTCCAAGGCAATTGAATTTCGGCAAACGGGGCATCGAAGTTGGAATGCCGCGAAAACTCACTGAGGCAAAGCGTTTCGACGTTTGCGGAAGGAAGTCTGATTCCTAGAACAAGTAGCGGAAGCATACCATGATCAAGAGATATCACCCGTAATTTCAAAAAGGCATTTGAAGTTCGACAACCGGGGCATCGAAGTTGGATTGGCCATGAAAATCACCGAGTCGAAGCTTTGCACCGTTTGCGGAAGGAAGTCTGGATGTGGAAAAAGTTAGCGGAAGCGTACATGCTCAAGAGGGATCACCCGATATTCAAAGGCAACTGAATTTCGGCAAACTTGGCATCGAAGTCGGAATGCCGCGAATCTTCACCGAGTCGAGCGTTTCGCCTTTTGCAGAATGGAAGTCTGATGGTAGAAAACAAGTAGCCGGAAGCATACATGCTCAAGAATAATCACCGAAAATTCACAAGGCGATTGAATTTCGGCAAACGGGGCATCGAAGTCGGAATGCCGCGAAACTCAACCGAGTCAAAGCGTTTCGCCGTTTGCGGAAGGAAGTCTGATCTAGAACAAGTCAGCGGAAGGCATACATGCTCGAGGAGATATCACCCGAAATTTCTAAGGCATCTGAAGTTCGGCAACCAGGGCATCGAAGTTGGATTGCCGTGAAAAATCACCGAGTCGAAGGCGTTTCGCTGTTTGCGGAAGATAGTCGATGTAAAAAACAAGTAGCGGAAGCATAAATGCTAAAGGATTATCACACCAAATTCAAAGGCACCTGAATTTCGGCAAACGGGGCATCGAAGGCGGAATGCGCGCGTAAGTCAACGACTCAAAGCGTTTCGCCGTTTGTGGGAGGAAGTGTGATGTAGAACAACTAGCGGAAGCATACACTGCTCAAGAGGGATCACCCGAATATTCAAAGGCAACAGAATTTCGGCAAATGGGCCATCGAAGTCGGAATGCCGTGAAACTCACCGAGTCACAGCGTATTCGCCGTTTGCGGAAGGTAGTCAGATCTAGTACAAGTAGCGGAAGTCATACATGCTCATGAGATATCACCCGAAATTCAAAGGCAATTGAAGTTCGACATTCCGGGGCATCGAAGTTGGATTGCCATGGAAAATCAACCGAGTCGAAGCGTTTCACCGTTTGCGGAAGGAAGTATGATGTAGAAAAAGTAGCAGGAGCGTACCATATGCTCAAGAGGGATCACCCGATATTCAAAGGCAACTGGAATTTTGGCAAACTTGGCATCAGAAGTCGGGGGGAAATGCCGCGAAACTCACCGAGTCAAATGTTTCACCGTTTGCGGAAGAAAGTTCGATGTAGAATATGTAGCAGAAGGCATACATGCTCAAGAGGGATCACCCGATATTCAAAGGCAACTGAATTTCAGCAACCGGGGCATCGAAGTTGGATGGCCGTGAAAATCACAGAGTCGAAGCATTTCTCCGTTTGCGGAAGAAGTCTGATCTAGAACAAGTAGCGGAAGCATACATGCTCAGGAGATATCACACGAAAATTCAAAGGCACTTGAATTTCGGCCAACGGGGCATCGAAGTCGGAATGCCGTGAAACTCACCGAGTCAAAGCGTTTCGCCGTTTGCGGAAGAAGTCTGATCTAGAATAAGTAGCGGAAGCATACATGCTCTAGAGATATCACTCAAATTCAAAGGCATCTGAAGTTCGGCAACAGGGGCATGGAAGTTGGAATGCCGTGAAAATCATCGAGTCAAAGCGTTTCGCCTTTTGCGGAAGGAAGTTCTGATGTAGAACAAGTAGTGAAGCATACTTGCTCAAGAGGGATCACCCGAAATTCAAAGGCAATTGAATTTCGGCAACCGGGGCATCGAAGTCGGAATGCCGCGAAACTCACCGAGTCAAAGCGTTTCGCCTTTTGCGGAAGGAAGTGTGATGTAGAACAAGTAGCAGAAGCATACATGCTCAAGAGGGATCACCCGAAATTCAAAGGCAACTGAATTTCGGCAACCGGGGCATCGAAGTCGGAATGCCGCGAAACTCACCGAGTCAAAGCGTTTCTCTGTTTGCAGAAGGAAGTGTGATGTAGAACAAGTAGCAGAAGCATACATGCTCAAGAGGGATCACCCGAAATTCAAAGGCAACTGAATTTCGGCAACCGCGGCATCGAAGTCGGAATGCCGCGAAACTCACCAAGTCAAAGCGTTTCTCTGTTTGCGGAAGGAAGTGTGATGTAGAACAAGTAGCAGAAGCATACATGCTCAAGAGGGATCACCCGAAATTCAAAGGCAACTGAATTTCGGCAACCGGGGCATCGAAGTCGGAATGCCGCGAAACTCACCGAGTCAAAGCGTTTCGCTGTTTGCGGAAGGAAGTGTGATGTAGAACAAGTAGCAGAAGCATACATGCTCAAGAGGGATCACCCGAAATTCAAAGGCAACTGAATTTCGGCAACCGGGGCATCGAAGTCGGAATGCCGCGAAACTCACCGAGTCAAAGCGTTTCGCTGTTTGCGGAAGGAAGTGTGATGTAGAACAAGTAGCAGAAGCATACATGCTCAAGAGGGATCACCCGAAATTCAAAGGCAA
Organism: Populus alba x Populus x berolinensis; assembly: GCA_029228515.1. Taxonomy (NCBI): domain Eukaryota; kingdom Viridiplantae; phylum Streptophyta; class Magnoliopsida; order Malpighiales; family Salicaceae; genus Populus; species Populus alba x Populus x berolinensis. Next base: position 2,009,698 of record CM055350.1, on the reverse strand, counting down.
CTGAATTTCGGCAACCGGGGCATCGAAGTCGGAATGCCGCGAAACTCACCGAGTCAAAGCGTTTCGCTGTTTGCGGAAGGAAGTGTGATGTAGAACAAGTAGCAGAAGCATACATGCTCAAGAGGGATCACCCGAAATTCAAAGGCAACTGAATTTCGGCAACCGGGGCATCGAAGTCGGAATGCCGCGAAACTCACCGAGTCAAAGCGTTTCGCTGTTTGCGGAAGGAAGTGTGATGTAGAACAAGTAGCAGAAGCATACATGCTCAAGAGGGATCACCCGAAATTCAAAGGCAACTGAATTTCGGCAACCGGGGCATCGAAGTCGGAATGCCGCGAAACTCACCGAGTCAAAGCGTTTCGCCGTTTGCGGAAGGAAGTGTGATGTAGAACAAGTAGCAGAAGCATACATGCTCAAGAGGGATCACCCGAAATTCAAAGGCAACTGAATTTCGGCAACCGGGGCATCGAAGTCGGAATGCCGCGAAACTCACCGAGTCAAAGCGTTTCGCCGTTTGCGGAAGGAAGTGTGATGTAGAACAAGTAGCAGAAGCATACATGCTCAAGAGGGATCACCCGAAATTCAAAGGCAACTGAATTTCGGCAACCGGGGCATCGAAGTCGGAATGCCGCGAAACTCACCGAGTCAAAGCGTTTCGCCGTTTGCGGAAGGAAGTGTGATGTAGAACAAGTAGCAGAAGCATACATGCTCAAGAGGGATCACCCGAAATTCAAAGGCAACTGAATTTCGGCAACCGGGGCATCGAAGTCGGAATGCCGCGAAACTCACCGAGTCAAAGCGTTTCGCTGTTTGCGGAAGGAAGTGTGATGTAGAACAAGTAGCAGAAGCATACATGCTCAAGAGGGATCACCCGAAATTCAAAGGCAACTGAATTTCGGCAACCGGGGCATCGAAGTCGGAATGCCGCGAAACTCACCGAGTCAAAGCGTTTCGCCGTTTGCGGAAGGAAGTGTGATGTAGAACAAGTAGCAGAAGCATACATGCTCAAGAGGGATCACCCGAAATTCAAAGGCAACTGAATTTCGGCAACCGGGGCATCGAAGTCGGAATGCCGCGAAACTCACCGAGTCAAAGCGTTTCGCCGTTTGCGGAAGGAAGTGTGATGTAGAACAAGTAGCAGAAGCATACATGCTCAAGAGGGATCACCCGAAATTCAAAGGCAACTGAATTTCGGCAACCGGGGCATCGAAGTCGGAATGCCGCGAAACTCACCGAGTCAAAGCGTTTCGCTGTTTGCGGAAGGAAGTGTGATGTAGAACAAGTAGCAGAAGCATACATGCTCAAGAGGGATCACCCGAAATTCAAAGGCAACTGAATTTCGGCAACCGGGGCATCGAAGTCGGAATGCCGCGAAACTCACCGAGTCAAAGCGTTTCGCTGTTTGCGGAAGGAAGTGTGATGTAGAACAAGTAGCAGAAGCATACATGCTCAAGAGGGATCACCCGAAATTCAAAGGCAACTGAATTTCGGCAACCGGGGCATCGAAGTCGGAATGCCGCGAAACTCACCGAGTCAAAGCGTTTCGCTGTTTGCGGAAGGAAGTGTGATGTAGAACAAGTAGCAGAAGCATACATGCTCAAGAGGGATCACCCGAAATTCAAAGGCAACTGAATTTCGGCAACCGGGGCATCGAAGTCGGAATGCCGCGAAACTCACCGAGTCAAAGCGTTTCGCTGTTTGCGGAAGGAAGTGTGATGTAGACCAAGTAGCAGAAGCATACATGCTCAAGAGGGATCACCCGAAATTCAAAGGCAACTGAATTTCGCCAACCGGGGCATCGAAGTCGGAATGCCGCGAAACTCACCGAGTCAAAGCATTTCGCTGTTTGCGGAAGGAAGTGTGATGTAGAACAAGTAGCAGAAGCATACATGCTCAAGAGGGATCACCCGAAATTCAAAGGCAACTGAATTTCGGCAACCGGGGCATCGAAGTCGGAATGCCGCGAAACTCACCGAGTCAAAGCATTTCGCTGTTTGCGGAAGGAAGTGTGATGTAGAACAAGTAGCAGAAGCATACATGCTCAAGAGGGATCACCCGAAATTCAAAGGCAACTGAGTTTCGGCAACCGGGGCATCGAAGTCGGAATGCCGGGAAACTCACCGAGTCAAAGCGTTTCGCTGTTTGCGGAAGGAAGTGTGATGTAGAACAAGTAGCAGAAGCATACATGCTCAAGAGGGATCACCCGAAATTCAAAGGCAACTGAATTTCGGCAACCGGGGCATCGAAGTCGGAATGCCGCGAAACTCACCGAGTCAAAGCGTTTCGCTGTTTGCGGAAGGAAGTGTGATGTAGAACAAGTAGCAGAAGCATACATGCTCAAGAGGGATCACCCGAAATTCAAAGGCAACTGAATTTCGGCAACCGGGGCATCGAAGTCGGAATGCCGCGAAACTCACCGAGTCAAAGCGTTTCGCCGTTTGCGGAAGGAAGTGTGATGTAGAACAAGTAGCAGAAGCATACATGCTCAAGAGGGATCACCCGAAATTCAAAGGCAACTGAATTTCGGCAACCGGGGCATCGAAGTCGGAATGCCGCGAAACTCACCGAGTCAAAGCGTTTCGCTGTTTGCGGAAGGAAGTGTGATGTAGAACAAGTAGCAGAAGCATACATGCTCAAGAGGGATCACCCGAAATTCAAAGGCAACTGAATTTCGGCAACCGGGGCATCGAAGTCGGAATGCCGCGAAACTCACCGAGTCAAAGCGTTTCGCCGTTTGCGGAAGGAAGTGTGATGTAGAACAAGTAGCAGAAGCATACATGCTCAAGAGGGATCACCCGAAATTCAAAGGCAACTGAATTTCGGCAACCGGGGCATCGAAGTCGGAATGCCGCGAAACTCACCGAGTCAAAGCGTTTCGCCGTTTGCGGAAGGAAGTGTGATGTAGAACAAGTAGCAGAAGCATACATGCTCAAGAGGGATCACCCGAAATTCAAAGGCAACTGAATTTCGGCAACCGGGGCATCGAAGTCGGAATGCCGCGAAACTCACCGAGTCAAAGCGTTTCGCCGTTTGCGGAAGGAAGTGTGATGTAGAACAAGTAGCAGAAGCATACATGCTCAAGAGGGATCACCCGAAATTCAAAGGCAACTGAATTTCGGCAACCGGGGCATCGAAGTCGGAATGCCGCGAAACTCACCGAGTCAAAGCGTTTCGCCGTTTGCGGAAGGAAGTGTGATGTAGAACAAGTAGCAGAAGCATACATGCTCAAGAGGGATCACCCGAAATTCAAAGGCAACTGAATTTCGGCAACCGGGGCATCGAAGTCGGAATGCCGCGAAACTCACCGAGTCAAAGCGTTTCGCTGTTTGCGGAAGGAAGTGTGATGTAGAACAAGTAGCAGAAGCATACATGCTCAAGAGGGATCACCCGAAATTCAAAGGCAACTGAATTTCGGCAACCGGGGCATCGAAGTCGGAATGCCGCGAAACTCACCGAGTCAAAGCGTTTCGCCGTTTGCGGAAGGAAGTGTGATGTAGAACAAGTAGCAGAAGCATACATGCTCAAGAGGGATCACCCGAAATTCAAAGGCAACTGAATTTCGGCAACCGGGGCATCGAAGTCGGAATGCCGCGAAACTCACCGAGTCAAAGCGTTTCGCCGTTTGCGGAAGGAAGTGTGATGTAGAACAAGTAGCAGAAGCATACATGCTCAAGAGGGATCACCCGAAATTCAAAGGCAACTGAATTTCGGCAACCGGGGCATCGAAGTCGGAATGCCGCGAAACTCACCGAGTCAAAGCGTTTCGCCGTTTGCGGAAGGAAGTGTGATGTAGAACAAGTAGCAGAAGCATACATGCTCAAGAGGGATCACCCGAAATTCAAAGGCAACTGAATTTCGGCAACCGGGGCATCGAAGTCGGAATGCCGCGAAACTCACCGAGTCAAAGCGTTTCGCCGTTTGCGGAAGGAAGTGTGATGTAGAACAAGTAGCAGAAGCATACATGCTCAAGAGGGATCACCCGAAATTCAAAGGCAACTGAATTTCGGCAACCGGGGCATCGAAGTCGGAATGCCGCGAAACTCACCGAGTCAAAGCGTTTCGCCGTTTGCGGAAGGAAGTGTGATGTAGAACAAGTAGCAGAAGCATACATGCTCAAGAGGGATCACCCGAAATTCAAAGGCAACTGAATTTCGGCAACCGGGGCATCGAAGTCGGAATGCCGCGAAACTCACCGAGTCAAAGCGTTTCGCTGTTTGCGGAAGGAAGTGTGATGTAGAACAAGTAGCAGAAGCATACATGCTCAAGAGGGATCACCCGAAATTCAAAGGCAACTGAATTTCGGCAACCGGGGCATCGAAGTCGGAATGCCGCGAAACTCACCGAGTCAAAGCGTTTCGCTGTTTGCGGAAGGAAGTGTGATGTAGAACAAGTAGCAGAAGCATACATGCTCAAGAGGGATCACCCGAAATTCAAAGGCAACTGAATTTCGGCAACCGGGGCATCGAAGTCGGAATGCCGCGAAACTCACCGAGTCAAAGCGTTTCGCCGTTTGCGGAAGGAAGTGTGATGTAGAACAAGTAGCAGAAGCATACATGCTCAAGAGGGATCACCCGAAATTCAAAGGCAACTGAATTTCGGCAACCGGGGCATCGAAGTCGGAATGCCGCGAAACTCACCGAGTCAAAGCGTTTCGCCGTTTGCGGAAGGAAGTGTGATGTAGAACAAGTAGCAGAAGCATACATGCTCAAGAGGGATCACCCGAAATTCAAAGGCAACTGAATTTCGGCAACCGGGGCATCGAAGTCGGAATGCCGCGAAACTCACCGAGTCAAAGCGTTTCGCCGTTTGCGGAAGGAAGTGTGATGTAGAACAAGTAGCAGAAGCATACATGCTCAAGAGGGATCACCCGAAATTCAAAGGCAACTGAATTTCGGCAACCGGGGCATCGAAGTCGGAATGCCGCGAAACTCACCGAGTCAAAGCGTTTCGCCGTTTGCGGAAGGAAGTGTGATGTAGAACAAGTAGCAGAAGCATACATGCTCAAGAGGGATCACCCGAAATTCAAAGGCAACTGAATTTCGGCAACCGGGGCATCGAAGTCGGAATGCCGCGAAACTCACCGAGTCAAAGCGTTTCGCCGTTTGCGGAAGGAAGTGTGATGTAGAACAAGTAGCAGAAGCATACATGCTCAAGAGGGATCACCCGAAATTCAAAGGCAACTGAATTTCGGCAACCGGGGCATCGAAGTCGGAATGCCGCGAAACTCACCGAGTCAAAGCGTTTCGCCGTTTGCGGAAGGAAGTGTGATGTAGAACAAGTAGCAGAAGCATACATGCTCAAGAGGGATCACCCGAAATTCAAAGGCAACTGAATTTCGGCAACCGGGGCATCGAAGTCGGAATGCCGCGAAACTCACCGAGTCAAAGCGTTTCGCCGTTTGCGGAAGGAAGTGTGATGTAGAACAAGTAGCAGAAGCATACATGCTCAAGAGGGATCACCCGAAATTCAAAGGCAACTGAATTTCGGCAACCGGGGCATCGAAGTCGGAATGCCGCGAAACTCACCGAGTCAAAGCGTTTCGCCGTTTGCGGAAGGAAGTGTGATGTAGAACAAGTAGCAGAAGCATACATGCTCAAGAGGGATCACCCGAAATTCAAAGGCAACTGAATTTCGGCAACCGGGGCATCGAAGTCGGAATGCCGCGAAACTCACCGAGTCAAAGCGTTTCGCCGTTTGCGGAAGGAAGTGTGATGTAGAACAAGTAGCAGAAGCATACATGCTCAAGAGGGATCACCCGAAATTCAAAGGCAACTGAATTTCGGCAACCGGGGCATCGAAGTCGGAATGCCGCGAAACTCACCGAGTCAAAGCGTTTCGCCGTTTGCGGAAGAAGTGTGATGTAGAACAAGTAGCAGAAGCATACATGCTCAAGAGGGATCACCCGAAATTCAAAGGCAACTGAATTTCGGCAACCGGGGCATCGAAGTCGGAATGCCGCGAAACTCACCGAGTCAAAGCGTTTCGCCGTTTGCGGAAGGAAGTGTGATGTAGAACAAGTAGCAGAAGCATACATGCTCAAGAGGGATCACCCGAAATTCAAAGGCAACTGAATTTCGGCAACCGGGGCATCGAAGTCGGAATGCCGCGAAACTCACCGAGTCAAAGCGTTTCGCCGTTTGCGGAAGGAAGTGTGATGTAGAACAAGTAGCAGAAGCATACATGCTCAAGAGGGATCACCCGAAATTCAAAGGCAACTGAATTTCGGCAACCGGGGCATCGAAGTCGGAATGCCGCGAAACTCACCGAGTCAAAGCGTTTCGCCGTTTGCGGAAGAAGTGTGATGTAGAACAAGTAGCAGAAGCATACATGCTCAAGAGGGATCACCCGAAATTCAAAGGCAACTGAATTTCGGCAACCGGGGCATCGAAGTCGGAATGCCGCGAAACTCACCGAGTCAAAGCGTTTCGCCGTTTGCGGAAGGAAGTGTGATGTAGAACAAGTAGCAGAAGCATACATGCTCAAGAGGGATCACCCGAAATTCAAAGGCAACTGAATTTCGGCAACCGGGGCATCGAAGTCGGAATGCCGCGAAACTCACCGAGTCAAAGCGTTTCGCCGTTTGCGGAAGGAAGTGTGATGTAGAACAAGTAGCAGAAGCATACATGCTCAAGAGGGATCACCCGAAATTCAAAGGCAACTGAATTTCGGCAACCGGGGCATCGAAGTCGGAATGCCGCGAAACTCACCGAGTCAAAGCGTTTCGCCGTTTGCGGAAGGAAGTGTGATGTAGAACAAGTAGCAGAAGCATACATGCTCAAGAGGGATCACCCGAAATTCAAAGGCAACTGAATTTCGGCAACCGGGGCATCGAAGTCGGAATGCCGCGAAACTCACCGAGTCAAAGCGTTTCGCCGTTTGCGGAAGGAAGTGTGATGTAGAACAAGTAGCAGAAGCATACATGCTCAAGAGGGATCACCCGAAATTCAAAGGCAACTGAATTTCGGCAACCGGGGCATCGAAGTCGGAATGCCGCGAAACTCACCGAGTCAAAGCGTTTCGCCGTTTGCGGAAGGAAGTGTGATGTAGAACAAGTAGCAGAAGCATACATGCTCAAGAGGGATCACCCGAAATTCAAAGGCAACTGAATTTCGGCAACCGGGGCATCGAAGTCGGAATGCCGCGAAACTCACCGAGTCAAAGCGTTTCGCTGTTTGCGGAAGGAAGTGTGATGTAGAACAAGTAGCAGAAGCATACATGCTCAAGAGGGATCACCCGAAATTCAAAGGCAACTGAATTTCGGCAACCGGGGCATCGAAGTCGGAATGCCGCGAAACTCACCGAGTCAAAGCGTTTCGCCGTTTGCGGAAGGAAGTGTGATGTAGAACAAGTAGCAGAAGCATACATGCTCAAGAGGGATCACCCGAAATTCAAAGGCAACTGAATTTCGGCAACCGGGGCATCGAAGTCGGAATGCCGCGAAACTCACCGAGTCAAAGCGTTTCGCCGTTTGCGGAAGGAAGTGTGATGTAGAACAAGTAGCAGAAGCATACATGCTCAAGAGGGATCACCCGAAATTCAAAGGCAACTGAATTTCGGCAACCGGGGCATCGAAGTCGGAATGCCGCGAAACTCACCGAGTCAAAGCGTTTCGCCGTTTGCGGAAGGAAGTGTGATGTAGAACAAGTAGCAGAAGCATACATGCTCAAGAGGGATCACCCGAAATTCAAAGGCAACTGAATTTCGGCAACCGGGGCATCGAAGTCGGAATGCCGCGAAACTCACCGAGTCAAAGCGTTTCGCCGTTTGCGGAAGGAAGTGTGATGTAGAACAAGTAGCAGAAGCATACATGCTCAAGAGGGATCACCCGAAATTCAAAGGCAACTGAATTTCGGCAACCGGGGCATCGAAGTCGGAATGCCGCGAAACTCACCGAGTCAAAGCGTTTCGCCGTTTGCGGAAGGAAGTGTGATGTAGAACAAGTAGCAGAAGCATACATGCTCAAGAGGGATCACCCGAAATTCAAAGGCAACTGAATTTCGGCAACCGGGGCATCGAAGTCGGAATGCCGCGAAACTCACCGAGTCAAAGCGTTTCGCCGTTTGCGGAAGGAAGTGTGATGTAGAACAAGTAGCAGAAGCATACATGCTCAAGAGGGATCACCCGAAATTCAAAGGCAACTGAATTTCGGCAACCGGGGCATCGAAGTCGGAATGCCGCGAAACTCACCGAGTCAAAGCGTTTCGCCGTTTGCGGAAGGAAGTGTGATGTAGAACAAGTAGCAGAAGCATACATGCTCAAGAGGGATCACCCGAAATTCAAAGGCAACTGAATTTCGGCAACCGGGGCATCGAAGTCGGAATGCCGCGAAACTCACCGAGTCAAAGCGTTTCGCCGTTTGCGGAAGGAAGTGTGATGTAGAACAAGTAGCAGAAGCATACATGCTCAAGAGGGATCACCCGAAATTCAAAGGCAACTGAATTTCGGCAACCGGGGCATCGAAGTCGGAATGCCGCGAAACTCACCGAGTCAAAGCGTTTCGCCGTTTGCGGAAGGAAGTGTGATGTAGAACAAGTAGCAGAAGCATACATGCTCAAGAGGGATCACCCGAAATTCAAAGGCAACTGAATTTCGGCAACCGGGGCATCGAAGTCGGAATGCCGCGAAACTCACCGAGTCAAAGCGTTTCGCCGTTTGCGGAAGGAAGTGTGATGTAGAACAAGTAGCAGAAGCATACATGCTCAAGAGGGATCACCCGAAATTCAAAGGCAACTGAATTTCGGCAACCGGGGCATCGAAGTCGGAATGCCGCGAAACTCACCGAGTCAAAGCGTTTCGCCGTTTGCGGAAGGAAGTGTGATGTAGAACAAGTAGCAGAAGCATACATGCTCAAGAGGGATCACCCGAAATTCAAAGGCAACTGAATTTCGGCAACCGGGGCATCGAAGTCGGAATGCCGCGAAACTCACCGAGTCAAAGCGTTTCGCCGTTTGCGGAAGGAAGTGTGATGTAGAACAAGTAGCAGAAGCATACATGCTCAAGAGGGATCACCCGAAATTCAAAGGCAACTGAATTTCGGCAACCGGGGCATCGAAGTCGGAATGCCGCGAAACTCACCGAGTCAAAGCGTTTCGCCGTTTGCGGAAGAAGTGTGATGTAGAACAAGTAGCAGAAGCATACATGCTCAAGAGGGATCACCCGAAATTCAAAGGCAACTGAATTTCGGCAACCGGGGCATCGAAGTCGGAATGCCGCGAAACTCACCGAGTCAAAGCGTTTCGCCGTTTGCGGAAGGAAGTGTGATGTAGAACAAGTAGCAGAAGCATACATGCTCAAGAGGGATCACCCGAAATTCAAAGGCAACTGAATTTCGGCAACCGGGGCATCGAAGTCGGAATGCCGCGAAACTCACCGAGTCAAAGCGTTTCGCCGTTTGCGGAAGGAAGTGTGATGTAGAACAAGTAGCAGAAGCATACATGCTCAAGAGGGATCACCCGAAATTCAAAGGCAACTGAATTTCGGCAACCGGGGCATCGAAGTCGGAATGCCGCGAAACTCACCGAGTCAAAGCGTTTCGCCGTTTGCGGAAGGAAGTGTGATGTAGAACAAGTAGCAGAAGCATACATGCTCAAGAGGGATCACCCGAAATTCAAAGGCAACTGAATTTCGGCAACCGGGGCATCGAAGTCGGAATGCCGCGAAACTCACCGAGTCAAAGCGTTTCGCCGTTTGCGGAAGGAAGTGTGATGTAGAACAAGTAGCAGAAGCATACATGCTCAAGAGGGATCACCCGAAATTCAAAGGCAACTGAATTTCGGCAACCGGGGCATCGAAGTCGGAATGCCGCGAAACTCACCGAGTCAAAGCGTTTCGCCGTTTGCGGAAGGAAGTGTGATGTAGAACAAGTAGCAGAAGCATACATGCTCAAGAGGGATCACCCGAAATTCAAAGGCAACTGAATTTCGGCAACCGGGGCATCGAAGTCGGAATGCCGCGAAACTCACCGAGTCAAAGCGTTTCGCCGTTTGCGGAAGGAAGTGTGATGTAGAACAAGTAGCAGAAGCATACATGCTCAAGAGGGATCACCCGAAATTCAAAGGCAACTGAATTTCGGCAACCGGGGCATCGAAGTCGGAATGCCGCGAAACTCACCGAGTCAAAGCGTTTCGCCGTTTGCGGAAGGAAGTGTGATGTAGAACAAGTAGCAGAAGCATACATGCTCAAGAGGGATCACCCGAAATTCAAAGGCAACTGAATTTCGGCAACCGGGGCATCGAAGTCGGAATGCCGCGAAACTCACCGAGTCAAAGCGTTTCGCCGTTTGCGGAAGGAAGTGTGATGTAGAACAAGTAGCAGAAGCATACATGCTCAAGAGGGATCACCCGAAATTCAAAGGCAACTGAATTTCGGCAACCGGGGCATCGAAGTCGGAATGCCGCGAAACTCACCGAGTCAAAGCGTTTCGCCGTTTGCGGAAGGAAGTGTGATGTAGAACAAGTAGCAGAAGCATACATGCTCAAGAGGGATCACCCGAAATTCAAAGGCAACTGAATTTCGGCAACCGGGGCATCGAAGTCGGAATGCCGCGAAACTCACCGAGTCAAAGCGTTTCGCCGTTTGCGGAAGGAAGTGTGATGTAGAACAAGTAGCAGAAGCATACATGCTCAAGAGGGATCACCCGAAATTCAAAGGCAACTGAATTTCGGCAACCGGGGCATCGAAGTCGGAATGCCGCGAAACTCACCGAGTCAAAGCGTTTCGCCGTTTGCGGAAGGAAGTGTGATGTAGAACAAGTAGCAGAAGCATACATGCTCAAGAGGGATCACCCGAAATTCAAAGGCAACTGAATTTCGGCAACCGGGGCATCGAAGTCGGAATGCCGCGAAACTCACCGAGTCAAAGCGTTTCGCCGTTTGCGGAAGGAAGTGTGATGTAGAACAAGTAGCAGAAGCATACATGCTCAAGAGGGATCACCCGAAATTCAAAGGCAACTGAATTTCGGCAACCGGGGCATCGAAGTCGGAATGCCGCGAAACTCACCGAGTCAAAGCGTTTCGCCGTTTGCGGAAGGAAGTGTGATGTAGAACAAGTAGCAGAAGCATACATGCTCAAGAGGGATCACCCGAAATTCAAAGGCAACTGAATTTCGGCAACCGGGGCATCGAAGTCGGAATGCCGCGAAACTCACCGAGTCAAAGCGTTTCGCCGTTTGCGGAAGAAGTGTGATGTAGAACAAGTAGCAGAAGCATACATGCTCAAGAGGGATCACCCGAAATTCAAAGGCAACTGAATTTCGGCAACCGGGGCATCGAAGTCGGAATGCCGCGAAACTCACCGAGTCAAAGCGTTTCGCCGTTTGCGGAAGGAAGTGTGATGTAGAACAAGTAGCAGAAGCATACATGCTCAAGAGGGATCACCCGAAATTCAAAGGCAACTGAATTTCGGCAACCGGGGCATCGAAGTCGGAATGCCGCGAAACTCACCGAGTCAAAGCGTTTCGCCGTTTGCGGAAGGAAGTGTGATGTAGAACAAGTAGCAGAAGCATACATGCTCAAGAGGGATCACCCGAAATTCAAAGGCAACTGAATTTCGGCAACCGGGGCATCGAAGTCGGAATGCCGCGAAACTCACCGAGTCAAAGCGTTTCGCCGTTTGCGGAAGGAAGTGTGATGTAGAACAAGTAGCAGAAGCATACATGCTCAAGAGGGATCACCCGAAATTCAAAGGCAACTGAATTTCGGCAACCGGGGCATCGAAGTCGGAATGCCGCGAAACTCACCGAGTCAAAGCGTTTCGCCGTTTGCGGAAGGAAGTGTGATGTAGAACAAGTAGCAGAAGCATACATGCTCAAGAGGGATCACCCGAAATTCAAAGGCAACTGAATTTCGGCAACCGGGGCATCGAAGTCGGAATGCCGCGAAACTCACCGAGTCAAAGCGTTTCGCCGTTTGCGGAAGGAAGTGTGATGTAGAACAAGTAGCAGAAGCATACATGCTCAAGAGGGATCACCCGAAATTCAAAGGCAACTGAATTTCGGCAACCGGGGCATCGAAGTCGGAATGCCGCGAAACTCACCGAGTCAAAGCGTTTCGCCGTTTGCGGAAGGAAGTGTGATGTAGAACAAGTAGCAGAAGCATACATGCTCAAGAGGGATCACCCGAAATTCAAAGGCAACTGAATTTCGGCAACCGGGGCATCGAAGTCGGAATGCCGCGAAACTCACCGAGTCAAAGCGTTTCGCCGTTTGCGGAAGGAAGTGTGATGTAGAACAAGTAGCAGAAGCATACATGCTCAAGAGGGATCACCCGAAATTCAAAGGCAACTGAATTTCGGCAACCGGGGCATCGAAGTCGGAATGCCGCGAAACTCACCGAGTCAAAGCGTTTCGCCGTTTGCGGAAGGAAGTGTGATGTAGAACAAGTAGCAGAAGCATACATGCTCAAGAGGGATCACCCGAAATTCAAAGGCAACTGAATTTCGGCAACCGGGGCATCGAAGTCGGAATGCCGCGAAACTCACCGAGTCAAAGCGTTTCGCCGTTTGCGGAAGGAAGTGTGATGTAGAACAAGTAGCAGAAGCATACATGCTCAAGAGGGATCACCCGAAATTCAAAGGCAACTGAATTTCGGCAACCGGGGCATCGAAGTCGGAATGCCGCGAAACTCACCGAGTCAAAGCGTTTCGCCGTTTGCGGAAGGAAGTGTGATGTAGAACAAGTAGCAGAAGCATACATGCTCAAGAGGGATCACCCGAAATTCAAAGGCAACTGAATTTCGGCAACCGGGGCATCGAAGTCGGAATGCCGCGAAACTCACCGAGTCAAAGCGTTTCGCCGTTTGCGGAAGGAAGTGTGATGTAGAACAAGTAGCAGAAGCATACATGCTCAAGAGGGATCACCCGAAATTCAAAGGCAACTGAATTTCGGCAACCGGGGCATCGAAGTCGGAATGCCGCGAAACTCACCGAGTCAAAGCGTTTCGCCGTTTGCGGAAGGAAGTGTGATGTAGAACAAGTAGCAGAAGCATACATGCTCAAGAGGGATCACCCGAAATTCAAAGGCAACTGAATTTCGGCAACCGGGGCATCGAAGTCGGAATGCCGCGAAACTCACCGAGTCAAAGCGTTTCGCCGTTTGCGGAAGGAAGTGTGATGTAGAACAAGTAGCAGAAGCATACATGCTCAAGAGGGATCACCCGAAATTCAAAGGCAACTGAATTTCGGCAACCGGGGCATCGAAGTCGGAATGCCGCGAAACTCACCGAGTCAAAGCGTTTCGCCGTTTGCGGAAGGAAGTGTGATGTAGAACAAGTAGCAGAAGCATACATGCTCAAGAGGGATCACCCGAAATTCAAAGGCAACTGAATTTCGGCAACCGGGGCATCGAAGTCGGAATGCCGCGAAACTCACCGAGTCAAAGCGTTTCGCCGTTTGCGGAAGGAAGTGTGATGTAGAACAAGTAGCAGAAGCATACATGCTCAAGAGGGATCACCCGAAATTCAAAGGCAACTGAATTTCGGCAACCGGGGCATCGAAGTCGGAATGCCGCGAAACTCACCGAGTCAAAGCGTTTCGCCGTTTGCGGAAGGAAGTGTGATGTAGAACAAGTAGCAGAAGCATACATGCTCAAGAGGGATCACCCGAAATTCAAAGGCAACTGAATTTCGGCAACCGGGGCATCGAAGTCGGAATGCCGCGAAACTCACCGAGTCAAAGCGTTTCGCCGTTTGCGGAAGGAAGTGTGATGTAGAACAAGTAGCAGAAGCATACATGCTCAAGAGGGATCACCCGAAATTCAAAGGCAACTGAATTTCGGCAACCGGGGCATCGAAGTCGGAATGCCGCGAAACTCACCGAGTCAAAGCGTTTCGCCGTTTGCGGAAGGAAGTGTGATGTAGAACAAGTAGCAGAAGCATACATGCTCAAGAGGGATCACCCGAAATTCAAAGGCAACTGAATTTCGGCAACCGGGGCATCGAAGTCGGAATGCCGCGAAACTCACCGAGTCAAAGCGTTTCGCCGTTTGCGGAAGGAAGTGTGATGTAGAACAAGTAGCAGAAGCATACATGCTCAAGAGGGATCACCCGAAATTCAAAGGCAACTGAATTTCGGCAACCGGGGCATCGAAGTCGGAATGCCGCGAAACTCACCGAGTCAAAGCGTTTCGCCGTTTGCGGAAGGAAGTGTGATGTAGAACAAGTAGCAGAAGCATACATGCTCAAGAGGGATCACCCGAAATTCAAAGGCAACTGAATTTCGGCAACCGGGGCATCGAAGTCGGAATGCCGCGAAACTCACCGAGTCAAAGCGTTTCGCCGTTTGCGGAAGGAAGTGTGATGTAGAACAAGTAGCAGAAGCATACATGCTCAAGAGGGATCACCCGAAATTCAAAGGCAACTGAATTTCGGCAACCGGGGCATCGAAGTCGGAATGCCGCGAAACTCACCGAGTCAAAGCGTTTCGCCGTTTGCGGAAGGAAGTGTGATGTAGAACAAGTAGCAGAAGCATACATGCTCAAGAGGGATCACCCGAAATTCAAAGGCAACTGAATTTCGGCAACCGGGGCATCGAAGTCGGAATGCCGCGAAACTCACCGAGTCAAAGCGTTTCGCCGTTTGCGGAAGGAAGTGTGATGTAGAACAAGTAGCAGAAGCATACATGCTCAAGAGGGATCACCCGAAATTCAAAGGCAACTGAATTTCGGCAACCGGGGCATCGAAGTCGGAATGCCGCGAAACTCACCGAGTCAAAGCGTTTCGCCGTTTGCGGAAGGAAGTGTGATGTAGAACAAGTAGCAGAAGCATACATGCTCAAGAGGGATCACCCGAAATTCAAAGGCAACTGAATTTCGGCAACCGGGGCATCGAAGTCGGAATGCCGCGAAACTCACCGAGTCAAAGCGTTTCGCCGTTTGCGGAAGGAAGTGTGATGTAGAACAAGTAGCAGAAGCATACATGCTCAAGAGGGATCACCCGAAATTCAAAGGCAACTGAATTTCGGCAACCGGGGCATCGAAGTCGGAATGCCGCGAAACTCACCGAGTCAAAGCGTTTCGCCGTTTGCGGAAGGAAGTGTGATGTAGAACAAGTAGCAGAAGCATACATGCTCAAGAGGGATCACCCGAAATTCAAAGGCAACTGAATTTCGGCAACCGGGGCATCGAAGTCGGAATGCCGCGAAACTCACCGAGTCAAAGCGTTTCGCCGTTTGCGGGAAGAAGTGTGATGTAGAACAAGAAGCAGAAGCATACATGCTCAAGAGGGATCACCCGTAATTCAAAGGCAACTGAATTTCGGCAACCGGGGCATCGAAGTCGGAATGCCGCGAAACTCACCGAGTCAAAGCGTTTCGCCGTTTGCGGAAGGAAGTGTGATGTAGAACAAGTAGCAGAAGCATACATGCTCAAGAGGGATCACCCGAAATTCAAAGGCAACTGAATTTCGGCAACCGGGGCATCGAAGTCGGAATGCCGCGAAACTCACCGAGTCAAAGCGTTTCGCCGTTTGCGGAAGGAAGTGTGATGTAGAACAAGTAGCAGAAGCATACATGCTCAAGAGGGATCACCCGAAATTCAAAGGCAACTGAATTTCGGCAACCGGGGCATCGAAGTCGGAATGCCGCGAAACTCACCGAGTCAAAGCGTTTCGCCGTTTGCGGAAGGAAGTGTGATGTAGAACAAGTAGCAGAAGCATACATGCTCAAGAGGGATCACCCGAAATTCAAAGGCAACTGAATTTCGGCAACCGGGGCATCGAAGTCGGAATGCCGCGAAACTCACCGAGTCAAAGCGTTTCGCCGTTTGCGGAAGGAAGTGTGATGTAGAACAAGTAGCAGAAGCATACATGCTCAAGAGGGATCACCCGAAATTCAAAGGCAACTGAATTTCGGCAACCGGGGCATCGAAGTCGGAATGCCGCGAAACTCACCGAGTCAAAGCGTTTCGCCGTTTGCGGAAGGAAGTGTGATGTAGAACAAGTAGCAGAAGCATACATGCTCAAGAGGGATCACCCGAAATTCAAAGGCAACTGAATTTCGGCAACCGGGGCATCGAAGTCGGAATGCCGCGAAACTCACCGAGTCAAAGCGTTTCGCCGTTTGCGGAAGAAGTGTGATGTAGAACAAGTAGCAGAAGCATACATGCTCAAGAGGGATCACCCGAAATTCAAAGGCAACTGAATTTCGGCAACCGGGGCATCGAAGTCGGAATGCCGCGAAACTCACCGAGTCAAAGCGTTTCGCCGTTTGCGGAAGGAAGTGTGATGTAGAACAAGTAGCAGAAGCATACATGCTCAAGAGGGATCACCCGAAATTCAAAGGCAACTGAATTTCGGCAACCGGGGCATCGAAGTCGGAATGCCGCGAAACTCACCGAGTCAAAGCGTTTCGCCGTTTGCGGAAGGAAGTGTGATGTAGAACAAGTAGCAGAAGCATACATGCTCAAGAGGGATCACCCGAAATTCAAAGGCAACTGAATTTCGGCAACCGGGGCATCGAAGTCGGAATGCCGCGAAACTCACCGAGTCAAAGCGTTTCGCCGTTTGCGGAAGGAAGTGTGATGTAGAACAAGTAGCAGAAGCATACATGCTCAAGAGGGATCACCCGAAATTCAAAGGCAACTGAATTTCGGCAACCGGGGCATCGAAGTCGGAATGCCGCGAAACTCACCGAGTCAAAGCGTTTCGCCGTTTGCGGAAGGAAGTGTGATGTAGAACAAGTAGCAGAAGCATACATGCTCAAGAGGGATCACCCGAAATTCAAAGGCAACTGAATTTCGGCAACCGGGGCATCGAAGTCGGAATGCCGCGAAACTCACCGAGTCAAAGCGTTTCGCCGTTTGCGGAAGGAAGTGTGATGTAGAACAAGTAGCAGAAGCATACATGCTCAAGAGGGATCACCCGAAATTCAAAGGCAACTGAATTTCGGCAACCGGGGCATCGAAGTCGGAATGCCGCGAAACTCACCGAGTCAAAGCGTTTCGCCGTTTGCGGAAGGAAGTGTGATGTAGAACAAGTAGCAGAAGCATACATGCTCAAGAGGGATCACCCGAAATTCAAAGGCAACTGAATTTCGGCAACCGGGGCATCGAAGTCGGAATGCCGCGAAACTCACCGAGTCAAAGCGTTTCGCCGTTTGCGGAAGGAAGTGTGATGTAGAACAAGTAGCAGAAGCATACATGCTCAAGAGGGATCACCCGAAATTCAAAGGCAACTGAATTTCGGCAACCGGGGCATCGAAGTCGGAATGCCGCGAAACTCACCGAGTCAAAGCGTTTCGCCGTTTGCGGAAGGAAGTGTGATGTAGAACAAGTAGCAGAAGCATACATGCTCAAGAGGGATCACCCGAAATTCAAAGGCAACTGAATTTCGGCAACCGGGGCATCGAAGTCGGAATGCCGCGAAACTCACCGAGTCAAAGCGTTTCGCCGTTTGCGGAAGGAAGTGTGATGTAGAACAAGTAGCAGAAGCATACATGCTCAAGAGGGATCACCCGAAATTCAAAGGCAACTGAATTTCGGCAACCGGGGCATCGAAGTCGGAATGCCGCGAAACTCACCGAGTCAAAGCGTTTCGCCGTTTGCGGAAGGAAGTGTGATGTAGAACAAGTAGCAGAAGCATACATGCTCAAGAGGGATCACCCGAAATTCAAAGGCAACTGAATTTCGGCAACCGGGGCATCGAAGTCGGAATGCCGCGAAACTCACCGAGTCAAAGCGTTTCGCCGTTTGCGGAAGGAAGTGTGATGTAGAACAAGTAGCAGAAGCATACATGCTCAAGAGGGATCACCCGAAATTCAAAGGCAACTGAATTTCGGCAACCGGGGCATCGAAGTCGGAATGCCGCGAAACTCACCGAGTCAAAGCGTTTCGCCGTTTGCGGAAGGAAGTGTGATGTAGAACAAGTAGCAGAAGCATACATGCTCAAGAGGGATCACCCGAAATTCAAAGGCAACTGAATTTCGGCAACCGGGGCATCGAAGTCGGAATGCCGCGAAACTCACCGAGTCAAAGCGTTTCGCCGTTTGCGGAAGGAAGTGTGATGTAGAACAAGTAGCAGAAGCATACATGCTCAAGAGGGATCACCCGAAATTCAAAGGCAACTGAATTTCGGCAACCGGGGCATCGAAGTCGGAATGCCGCGAAACTCACCGAGTCAAAGCGTTTCGCCGTTTGCGGAAGGAAGTGTGATGTAGAACAAGTAGCAGAAGCATACATGCTCAAGAGGGATCACCCGAAATTCAAAGGCAACTGAATTTCGGCAACCGGGGCATCGAAGTCGGAATGCCGCGAAACTCACCGAGTCAAAGCGTTTCGCCGTTTGCGGAAGGAAGTGTGATGTAGAACAAGTAGCAGAAGCATACATGCTCAAGAGGGATCACCCGAAATTCAAAGGCAACTGAATTTCGGCAACCGGGGCATCGAAGTCGGAATGCCGCGAAACTCACCGAGTCAAAGCGTTTCGCCGTTTGCGGAAGGAAGTGTGATGTAGAACAAGTAGCAGAAGCATACATGCTCAAGAGGGATCACCCGAAATTCAAAGGCAACTGAATTTCGGCAACCGGGGCATCGAAGTCGGAATGCCGCGAAACTCACCGAGTCAAAGCGTTTCGCCGTTTGCGGAAGGAAGTGTGATGTAGAACAAGTAGCAGAAGCATACATGCTCAAGAGGGATCACCCGAAATTCAA
This sequence comes from Populus alba x Populus x berolinensis, assembly GCA_029228515.1. NCBI lineage: Eukaryota > Viridiplantae > Streptophyta > Magnoliopsida > Malpighiales > Salicaceae > Populus > Populus alba x Populus x berolinensis. Next base: position 1,991,061 of record CM055350.1, on the reverse strand, counting down.
AGGCAACTGAATTTCGGCAACCGGGGCATCGAAGTCGGAATGCCGCGAAACTCACCGAGTCAAAGCGTTTCGCCGTTTGCGGAAGGAAGTGTGATGTAGAACAAGTAGCAGAAGCATACATGCTCAAGAGGGATCACCCGAAATTCAAAGGCAACTGAATTTCGGCAACCGGGGCATCGAAGTCGGAATGCCGCGAAACTCACCGAGTCAAAGCGTTTCGCCGTTTGCGGAAGGAAGTGTGATGTAGAACAAGTAGCAGAAGCATACATGCTCAAGAGGGATCACCCGAAATTCAAAGGCAACTGAATTTCGGCAACCGGGGCATCGAAGTCGGAATGCCGCGAAACTCACCGAGTCAAAGCGTTTCGCCGTTTGCGGAAGGAAGTGTGATGTAGAACAAGTAGCAGAAGCATACATGCTCAAGAGGGATCACCCGAAATTCAAAGGCAACTGAATTTCGGCAACCGGGGCATCGAAGTCGGAATGCCGCGAAACTCACCGAGTCAAAGCGTTTCGCCGTTTGCGGAAGGAAGTGTGATGTAGAACAAGTAGCAGAAGCATACATGCTCAAGAGGGATCACCCGAAATTCAAAGGCAACTGAATTTCGGCAACCGGGGCATCGAAGTCGGAATGCCGCGAAACTCACCGAGTCAAAGCGTTTCGCCGTTTGCGGAAGGAAGTGTGATGTAGAACAAGTAGCAGAAGCATACATGCTCAAGAGGGATCACCCGAAATTCAAAGGCAACTGAATTTCGGCAACCGGGGCATCGAAGTCGGAATGCCGCGAAACTCACCGAGTCAAAGCGTTTCGCCGTTTGCGGAAGGAAGTGTGATGTAGAACAAGTAGCAGAAGCATACATGCTCAAGAGGGATCACCCGAAATTCAAAGGCAACTGAATTTCGGCAACCGGGGCATCGAAGTCGGAATGCCGCGAAACTCACCGAGTCAAAGCGTTTCGCCGTTTGCGGAAGGAAGTGTGATGTAGAACAAGTAGCAGAAGCATACATGCTCAAGAGGGATCACCCGAAATTCAAAGGCAACTGAATTTCGGCAACCGGGGCATCGAAGTCGGAATGCCGCGAAACTCACCGAGTCAAAGCGTTTCGCCGTTTGCGGAAGGAAGTGTGATGTAGAACAAGTAGCAGAAGCATACATGCTCAAGAGGGATCACCCGAAATTCAAAGGCAACTGAATTTCGGCAACCGGGGCATCGAAGTCGGAATGCCGCGAAACTCACCGAGTCAAAGCGTTTCGCCGTTTGCGGAAGGAAGTGTGATGTAGAACAAGTAGCAGAAGCATACATGCTCAAGAGGGATCACCCGAAATTCAAAGGCAACTGAATTTCGGCAACCGGGGCATCGAAGTCGGAATGCCGCGAAACTCACCGAGTCAAAGCGTTTCGCCGTTTGCGGAAGAAGTGTGATGTAGAACAAGTAGCAGAAGCATACATGCTCAAGAGGGATCACCCGAAATTCAAAGGCAACTGAATTTCGGCAACCGGGGCATCGAAGTCGGAATGCCGCGAAACTCACCGAGTCAAAGCGTTTCGCCGTTTGCGGAAGAAGTGTGATGTAGAACAAGTAGCAGAAGCATACATGCTCAAGAGGGATCACCCGAAATTCAAAGGCAACTGAATTTCGGCAACCGGGGCATCGAAGTCGGAATGCCGCGAAACTCACCGAGTCAAAGCGTTTCGCCGTTTGCGGAAGGAAGTGTGATGTAGAACAAGTAGCAGAAGCATACATGCTCAAGAGGGATCACCCGAAATTCAAAGGCAACTGAATTTCGGCAACCGGGGCATCGAAGTCGGAATGCCGCGAAACTCACCGAGTCAAAGCGTTTCGCCGTTTGCGGAAGGAAGTGTGATGTAGAACAAGTAGCAGAAGCATACATGCTCAAGAGGGATCACCCGAAATTCAAAGGCAACTGAATTTCGGCAACCGGGGCATCGAAGTCGGAATGCCGCGAAACTCACCGAGTCAAAGCGTTTCGCCGTTTGCGGAAGGAAGTGTGATGTAGAACAAGTAGCAGAAGCATACATGCTCAAGAGGGATCACCCGAAATTCAAAGGCAACTGAATTTCGGCAACCGGGGCATCGAAGTCGGAATGCCGCGAAACTCACCGAGTCAAAGCGTTTCGCCGTTTGCGGAAGGAAGTGTGATGTAGAACAAGTAGCAGAAGCATACATGCTCAAGAGGGATCACCCGAAATTCAAAGGCAACTGAATTTCGGCAACCGGGGCATCGAAGTCGGAATGCCGCGAAACTCACCGAGTCAAAGCGTTTCGCCGTTTGCGGAAGGAAGTGTGATGTAGAACAAGTAGCAGAAGCATACATGCTCAAGAGGGATCACCCGAAATTCAAAGGCAACTGAATTTCGGCAACCGGGGCATCGAAGTCGGAATGCCGCGAAACTCACCGAGTCAAAGCGTTTCGCCGTTTGCGGAAGGAAGTGTGATGTAGAACAAGTAGCAGAAGCATACATGCTCAAGAGGGATCACCCGAAATTCAAAGGCAACTGAATTTCGGCAACCGGGGCATCGAAGTCGGAATGCCGCGAAACTCACCGAGTCAAAGCGTTTCGCCGTTTGCGGAAGGAAGTGTGATGTAGAACAAGTAGCAGAAGCATACATGCTCAAGAGGGATCACCCGAAATTCAAAGGCAACTGAATTTCGGCAACCGGGGCATCGAAGTCGGAATGCCGCGAAACTCACCGAGTCAAAGCGTTTCGCCGTTTGCGGAAGGAAGTGTGATGTAGAACAAGTAGCAGAAGCATACATGCTCAAGAGGGATCACCCGAAATTCAAAGGCAACTGAATTTCGGCAACCGGGGCATCGAAGTCGGAATGCCGCGAAACTCACCGAGTCAAAGCGTTTCGCCGTTTGCGGAAGGAAGTGTGATGTAGAACAAGTAGCAGAAGCATACATGCTCAAGAGGGATCACCCGAAATTCAAAGGCAACTGAATTTCGGCAACCGGGGCATCGAAGTCGGAATGCCGCGAAACTCACCGAGTCAAAGCGTTTCGCCGTTTGCGGAAGGAAGTGTGATGTAGAACAAGTAGCAGAAGCATACATGCTCAAGAGGGATCACCCGAAATTCAAAGGCAACTGAATTTCGGCAACCGGGGCATCGAAGTCGGAATGCCGCGAAACTCACCGAGTCAAAGCGTTTCGCTGTTTGCGGAAGGAAGTGTGATGTAGAACAAGTAGCAGAAGCATACATGCTCAAGAGGGATCACCCGAAATTCAAAGGCAACTGAATTTCGGCAACCGGGGCATCGAAGTCGGAATGCCGCGAAACTCACCGAGTCAAAGCGTTTCGCCGTTTGCGGAAGGAAGTGTGATGTAGAACAAGTAGCAGAAGCATACATGCTCAAGAGGGATCACCCGAAATTCAAAGGCAACTGAATTTCGGCAACCGGGGCATCGAAGTCGGAATGCCGCGAAACTCACCGAGTCAAAGCGTTTCGCCGTTTGCGGAAGGAAGTGTGATGTAGAACAAGTAGCAGAAGCATACATGCTCAAGAGGGATCACCCGAAATTCAAAGGCAACTGAATTTCGGCAACCGGGGCATCGAAGTCGGAATGCCGCGAAACTCACCGAGTCAAAGCGTTTCGCCGTTTGCGGAAGGAAGTGTGATGTAGAACAAGTAGCAGAAGCATACATGCTCAAGAGGGATCACCCGAAATTCAAAGGCAACTGAATTTCGGCAACCGGGGCATCGAAGTCGGAATGCCGCGAAACTCACCGAGTCAAAGCGTTTCGCCGTTTGCGGAAGGAAGTGTGATGTAGAACAAGTAGCAGAAGCATACATGCTCAAGAGGGATCACCCGAAATTCAAAGGCAACTGAATTTCGGCAACCGGGGCATCGAAGTCGGAATGCCGCGAAACTCACCGAGTCAAAGCGTTTCGCCGTTTGCGGAAGGAAGTGTGATGTAGAACAAGTAGCAGAAGCATACATGCTCAAGAGGGATCACCCGAAATTCAAAGGCAACTGAATTTCGGCAACCGGGGCATCGAAGTCGGAATGCCGCGAAACTCACCGAGTCAAAGCGTTTCGCCGTTTGCGGAAGGAAGTGTGATGTAGAACAAGTAGCAGAAGCATACATGCTCAAGAGGGATCACCCGAAATTCAAAGGCAACTGAATTTCGGCAACCGGGGCATCGAAGTCGGAATGCCGCGAAACTCACCGAGTCAAAGCGTTTCGCCGTTTGCGGAAGGAAGTGTGATGTAGAACAAGTAGCAGAAGCATACATGCTCAAGAGGGATCACCCGAAATTCAAAGGCAACTGAATTTCGGCAACCGGGGCATCGAAGTCGGAATGCCGCGAAACTCACCGAGTCAAAGCGTTTCGCCGTTTGCGGAAGGAAGTGTGATGTAGAACAAGTAGCAGAAGCATACATGCTCAAGAGGGATCACCCGAAATTCAAAGGCAACTGAATTTCGGCAACCGGGGCATCGAAGTCGGAATGCCGCGAAACTCACCGAGTCAAAGCGTTTCGCCGTTTGCGGAAGGAAGTGTGATGTAGAACAAGTAGCAGAAGCATACATGCTCAAGAGGGATCACCCGAAATTCAAAGGCAACTGAATTTCGGCAACCGGGGCATCGAAGTCGGAATGCCGCGAAACTCACCGAGTCAAAGCGTTTCGCCGTTTGCGGAAGGAAGTGTGATGTAGAACAAGTAGCAGAAGCATACATGCTCAAGAGGGATCACCCGAAATTCAAAGGCAACTGAATTTCGGCAACCGGGGCATCGAAGTCGGAATGCCGCGAAACTCACCGAGTCAAAGCGTTTCGCCGTTTGCGGAAGGAAGTGTGATGTAGAACAAGTAGCAGAAGCATACATGCTCAAGAGGGATCACCCGAAATTCAAAGGCAACTGAATTTCGGCAACCGGGGCATCGAAGTCGGAATGCCGCGAAACTCACCGAGTCAAAGCGTTTCGCCGTTTGCGGAAGGAAGTGTGATGTAGAACAAGTAGCAGAAGCATACATGCTCAAGAGGGATCACCCGAAATTCAAAGGCAACTGAATTTCGGCAACCGGGGCATCGAAGTCGGAATGCCGCGAAACTCACCGAGTCAAAGCGTTTCGCCGTTTGCGGAAGGAAGTGTGATGTAGAACAAGTAGCAGAAGCATACATGCTCAAGAGGGATCACCCGAAATTCAAAGGCAACTGAATTTCGGCAACCGGGGCATCGAAGTCGGAATGCCGCGAAACTCACCGAGTCAAAGCGTTTCGCCGTTTGCGGAAGGAAGTGTGATGTAGAACAAGTAGCAGAAGCATACATGCTCAAGAGGGATCACCCGAAATTCAAAGGCAACTGAATTTCGGCAACCGGGGCATCGAAGTCGGAATGCCGCGAAACTCACCGAGTCAAAGCGTTTCGCCGTTTGCGGAAGGAAGTGTGATGTAGAACAAGTAGCAGAAGCATACATGCTCAAGAGGGATCACCCGAAATTCAAAGGCAACTGAATTTCGGCAACCGGGGCATCGAAGTCGGAATGCCGCGAAACTCACCGAGTCAAAGCGTTTCGCCGTTTGCGGAAGGAAGTGTGATGTAGAACAAGTAGCAGAAGCATACATGCTCAAGAGGGATCACCCGAAATTCAAAGGCAACTGAATTTCGGCAACCGGGGCATCGAAGTCGGAATGCCGCGAAACTCACCGAGTCAAAGCGTTTCGCCGTTTGCGGAAGGAAGTGTGATGTAGAACAAGTAGCAGAAGCATACATGCTCAAGAGGGATCACCCGAAATTCAAAGGCAACTGAATTTCGGCAACCGGGGCATCGAAGTCGGAATGCCGCGAAACTCACCGAGTCAAAGCGTTTCGCCGTTTGCGGAAGGAAGTGTGATGTAGAACAAGTAGCAGAAGCATACATGCTCAAGAGGGATCACCCGAAATTCAAAGGCAACTGAATTTCGGCAACCGGGGCATCGAAGTCGGAATGCCGCGAAACTCACCGAGTCAAAGCGTTTCGCCGTTTGCGGAAGGAAGTGTGATGTAGAACAAGTAGCAGAAGCATACATGCTCAAGAGGGATCACCCGAAATTCAAAGGCAACTGAATTTCGGCAACCGGGGCATCGAAGTCGGAATGCCGCGAAACTCACCGAGTCAAAGCGTTTCGCCGTTTGCGGAAGGAAGTGTGATGTAGAACAAGTAGCAGAAGCATACATGCTCAAGAGGGATCACCCGAAATTCAAAGGCAACTGAATTTCGGCAACCGGGGCATCGAAGTCGGAATGCCGCGAAACTCACCGAGTCAAAGCGTTTCGCCGTTTGCGGAAGGAAGTGTGATGTAGAACAAGTAGCAGAAGCATACATGCTCAAGAGGGATCACCCGAAATTCAAAGGCAACTGAATTTCGGCAACCGGGGCATCGAAGTCGGAATGCCGCGAAACTCACCGAGTCAAAGCGTTTCGCCGTTTGCGGAAGGAAGTGTGATGTAGAACAAGTAGCAGAAGCATACATGCTCAAGAGGGATCACCCGAAATTCAAAGGCAACTGAATTTCGGCAACCGGGGCATCGAAGTCGGAATGCCGCGAAACTCACCGAGTCAAAGCGTTTCGCCGTTTGCGGAAGGAAGTGTGATGTAGAACAAGTAGCAGAAGCATACATGCTCAAGAGGGATCACCCGAAATTCAAAGGCAACTGAATTTCGGCAACCGGGGCATCGAAGTCGGAATGCCGCGAAACTCACCGAGTCAAAGCGTTTCGCCGTTTGCGGAAGGAAGTGTGATGTAGAACAAGTAGCAGAAGCATACATGCTCAAGAGGGATCACCCGAAATTCAAAGGCAACTGAATTTCGGCAACCGGGGCATCGAAGTCGGAATGCCGCGAAACTCACCGAGTCAAAGCGTTTCGCCGTTTGCGGAAGGAAGTGTGATGTAGAACAAGTAGCAGAAGCATACATGCTCAAGAGGGATCACCCGAAATTCAAAGGCAACTGAATTTCGGCAACCGGGGCATCGAAGTCGGAATGCCGCGAAACTCACCGAGTCAAAGCGTTTCGCCGTTTGCGGAAGGAAGTGTGATGTAGAACAAGTAGCAGAAGCATACATGCTCAAGAGGGATCACCCGAAATTCAAAGGCAACTGAATTTCGGCAACCGGGGCATCGAAGTCGGAATGCCGCGAAACTCACCGAGTCAAAGCGTTTCGCCGTTTGCGGAAGGAAGTGTGATGTAGAACAAGTAGCAGAAGCATACATGCTCAAGAGGGATCACCCGAAATTCAAAGGCAACTGAATTTCGGCAACCGGGGCATCGAAGTCGGAATGCCGCGAAACTCACCGAGTCAAAGCGTTTCGCCGTTTGCGGAAGGAAGTGTGATGTAGAACAAGTAGCAGAAGCATACATGCTCAAGAGGGATCACCCGAAATTCAAAGGCAACTGAATTTCGGCAACCGGGGCATCGAAGTCGGAATGCCGCGAAACTCACCGAGTCAAAGCGTTTCGCCGTTTGCGGAAGGAAGTGTGATGTAGAACAAGTAGCAGAAGCATACATGCTCAAGAGGGATCACCCGAAATTCAAAGGCAACTGAATTTCGGCAACCGGGGCATCGAAGTCGGAATGCCGCGAAACTCACCGAGTCAAAGCGTTTCGCCGTTTGCGGAAGGAAGTGTGATGTAGAACAAGTAGCAGAAGCATACATGCTCAAGAGGGATCACCCGAAATTCAAAGGCAACTGAATTTCGGCAACCGGGGCATCGAAGTCGGAATGCCGCGAAACTCACCGAGTCAAAGCGTTTCGCCGTTTGCGGAAGGAAGTGTGATGTAGAACAAGTAGCAGAAGCATACATGCTCAAGAGGGATCACCCGAAATTCAAAGGCAACTGAATTTCGGCAACCGGGGCATCGAAGTCGGAATGCCGCGAAACTCACCGAGTCAAAGCGTTTCGCCGTTTGCGGAAGGAAGTGTGATGTAGAACAAGTAGCAGAAGCATACATGCTCAAGAGGGATCACCCGAAATTCAAAGGCAACTGAATTTCGGCAACCGGGGCATCGAAGTCGGAATGCCGCGAAACTCACCGAGTCAAAGCGTTTCGCCGTTTGCGGAAGGAAGTGTGATGTAGAACAAGTAGCAGAAGCATACATGCTCAAGAGGGATCACCCGAAATTCAAAGGCAACTGAATTTCGGCAACCGGGGCATCGAAGTCGGAATGCCGCGAAACTCACCGAGTCAAAGCGTTTCGCCGTTTGCGGAAGGAAGTGTGATGTAGAACAAGTAGCAGAAGCATACATGCTCAAGAGGGATCACCCGAAATTCAAAGGCAACTGAATTTCGGCAACCGGGGCATCGAAGTCGGAATGCCGCGAAACTCACCGAGTCAAAGCGTTTCGCCGTTTGCGGAAGGAAGTGTGATGTAGAACAAGTAGCAGAAGCATACATGCTCAAGAGGGATCACCCGAAATTCAAAGGCAACTGAATTTCGGCAACCGGGGCATCGAAGTCGGAATGCCGCGAAACTCACCGAGTCAAAGCGTTTCGCCGTTTGCGGAAGGAAGTGTGATGTAGAACAAGTAGCAGAAGCATACATGCTCAAGAGGGATCACCCGAAATTCAAAGGCAACTGAATTTCGGCAACCGGGGCATCGAAGTCGGAATGCCGCGAAACTCACCGAGTCAAAGCGTTTCGCCGTTTGCGGAAGGAAGTGTGATGTAGAACAAGTAGCAGAAGCATACATGCTCAAGAGGGATCACCCGAAATTCAAAGGCAACTGAATTTCGGCAACCGGGGCATCGAAGTCGGAATGCCGCGAAACTCACCGAGTCAAAGCGTTTCGCCGTTTGCGGAAGGAAGTGTGATGTAGAACAAGTAGCAGAAGCATACATGCTCAAGAGGGATCACCCGAAATTCAAAGGCAACTGAATTTCGGCAACCGGGGCATCGAAGTCGGAATGCCGCGAAACTCACCGAGTCAAAGCGTTTCGCCGTTTGCGGAAGAAGTGTGATGTAGAACAAGTAGCAGAAGCATACATGCTCAAGAGGGATCACCCGAAATTCAAAGGCAACTGAATTTCGGCAACCGGGGCATCGAAGTCGGAATGCCGCGAAACTCACCGAGTCAAAGCGTTTCGCCGTTTGCGGAAGGAAGTGTGATGTAGAACAAGTAGCAGAAGCATACATGCTCAAGAGGGATCACCCGAAATTCAAAGGCAACTGAATTTCGGCAACCGGGGCATCGAAGTCGGAATGCCGCGAAACTCACCGAGTCAAAGCGTTTCGCCGTTTGCGGAAGGAAGTGTGATGTAGAACAAGTAGCAGAAGCATACATGCTCAAGAGGGATCACCCGAAATTCAAAGGCAACTGAATTTCGGCAACCGGGGCATCGAAGTCGGAATGCCGCGAAACTCACCGAGTCAAAGCGTTTCGCCGTTTGCGGAAGGAAGTGTGATGTAGAACAAGTAGCAGAAGCATACATGCTCAAGAGGGATCACCCGAAATTCAAAGGCAACTGAATTTCGGCAACCGGGGCATCGAAGTCGGAATGCCGCGAAACTCACCGAGTCAAAGCGTTTCGCCGTTTGCGGAAGGAAGTGTGATGTAGAACAAGTAGCAGAAGCATACATGCTCAAGAGGGATCACCCGAAATTCAAAGGCAACTGAATTTCGGCAACCGGGGCATCGAAGTCGGAATGCCGCGAAACTCACCGAGTCAAAGCGTTTCGCCGTTTGCGGAAGGAAGTGTGATGTAGAACAAGTAGCAGAAGCATACATGCTCAAGAGGGATCACCCGAAATTCAAAGGCAACTGAATTTCGGCAACCGGGGCATCGAAGTCGGAATGCCGCGAAACTCACCGAGTCAAAGCGTTTCGCTGTTTGCGGAAGGAAGTGTGATGTAGAACAAGTAGCAGAAGCATACATGCTCAAGAGGGATCACCCGAAATTCAAAGGCAACTGAATTTCGGCAACCGGGGCATCGAAGTCGGAATGCCGCGAAACTCACCGAGTCAAAGCGTTTCGCCGTTTGCGGAAGGAAGTGTGATGTAGAACAAGTAGCAGAAGCATACATGCTCAAGAGGGATCACCCGAAATTCAAAGGCAACTGAATTTCGGCAACCGGGGCATCGAAGTCGGAATGCCGCGAAACTCACCGAGTCAAAGCGTTTCGCCGTTTGCGGAAGGAAGTGTGATGTAGAACAAGTAGCAGAAGCATACATGCTCAAGAGGGATCACCCGAAATTCAAAGGCAACTGAATTTCGGCAACCGGGGCATCGAAGTCGGAATGCCGCGAAACTCACCGAGTCAAAGCGTTTCGCCGTTTGCGGAAGGAAGTGTGATGTAGAACAAGTAGCAGAAGCATACATGCTCAAGAGGGATCACCCGAAATTCAAAGGCAACTGAATTTCGGCAACCGGGGCATCGAAGTCGGAATGCCGCGAAACTCACCGAGTCAAAGCGTTTCGCCGTTTGCGGAAGAAGTGTGATGTAGAACAAGTAGCAGAAGCATACATGCTCAAGAGGGATCACCCGAAATTCAAAGGCAACTGAATTTCGGCAACCGGGGCATCGAAGTCGGAATGCCGCGAAACTCACCGAGTCAAAGCGTTTCGCCGTTTGCGGAAGGAAGTGTGATGTAGAACAAGTAGCAGAAGCATACATGCTCAAGAGGGATCACCCGAAATTCAAAGGCAACTGAATTTCGGCAACCGGGGCATCGAAGTCGGAATGCCGCGAAACTCACCGAGTCAAAGCGTTTCGCCGTTTGCGGAAGGAAGTGTGATGTAGAACAAGTAGCAGAAGCATACATGCTCAAGAGGGATCACCCGAAATTCAAAGGCAACTGAATTTCGGCAACCGGGGCATCGAAGTCGGAATGCCGCGAAACTCACCGAGTCAAAGCGTTTCGCCGTTTGCGGAAGGAAGTGTGATGTAGAACAAGTAGCAGAAGCATACATGCTCAAGAGGGATCACCCGAAATTCAAAGGCAACTGAATTTCGGCAACCGGGGCATCGAAGTCGGAATGCCGCGAAACTCACCGAGTCAAAGCGTTTCGCCGTTTGCGGAAGGAAGTGTGATGTAGAACAAGTAGCAGAAGCATACATGCTCAAGAGGGATCACCCGAAATTCAAAGGCAACTGAATTTCGGCAACCGGGGCATCGAAGTCGGAATGCCGCGAAACTCACCGAGTCAAAGCGTTTCGCTGTTTGCGGAAGGAAGTGTGATGTAGAACAAGTAGCAGAAGCATACATGCTCAAGAGGGATCACCCGAAATTCAAAGGCAACTGAATTTCGGCAACCGGGGCATCGAAGTCGGAATGCCGCGAAACTCACCGAGTCAAAGCGTTTCGCCGTTTGCGGAAGGAAGTGTGATGTAGAACAAGTAGCAGAAGCATACATGCTCAAGAGGGATCACCCGAAATTCAAAGGCAACTGAATTTCGGCAACCGGGGCATCGAAGTCGGAATGCCGCGAAACTCACCGAGTCAAAGCGTTTCGCCGTTTGCGGAAGAAGTGTGATGTAGAACAAGTAGCAGAAGCATACATGCTCAAGAGGGATCACCCGAAATTCAAAGGCAACTGAATTTCGGCAACCGGGGCATCGAAGTCGGAATGCCGCGAAACTCACCGAGTCAAAGCGTTTCGCCGTTTGCGGAAGGAAGTGTGATGTAGAACAAGTAGCAGAAGCATACATGCTCAAGAGGGATCACCCGAAATTCAAAGGCAACTGAATTTCGGCAACCGGGGCATCGAAGTCGGAATGCCGCGAAACTCACCGAGTCAAAGCGTTTCGCTTTTGCGGAAGGAAGTGTGATGTAGAACAAGTAGCAGAAGCATACATGCTCAAGAGGGATCACCCGAAATTCAAAGGCAACTGAATTTCGGCAACCGGGGCATCGAAGTCGGAATGCCGCGAAACTCACCGAGTCAAAGCGTTTCGCCGTTTGCGGAAGGAAGTGTGATGTAGAACAAGTAGCAGAAGCATACATGCTCAAGAGGGATCACCCGAAATTCAAAGGCAACTGAATTTCGGCAACCGGGGCATCGAAGTCGGAATGCCGCGAAACTCACCGAGTCAAAGCGTTTCGCCGTTTGCGGAAGGAAGTGTGATGTAGAACAAGTAGCAGAAGCATACATGCTCAAGAGGGATCACCCGAAATTCAAAGGCAACTGAATTTCGGCAACCGGGGCATCGAAGTCGGAATGCCGCGAAACTCACCGAGTCAAAGCGTTTCGCCGTTTGCGGAAGGAAGTGTGATGTAGAACAAGTAGCAGAAGCATACATGCTCAAGAGGGATCACCCGAAATTCAAAGGCAACTGAATTTCGGCAACCGGGGCATCGAAGTCGGAATGCCGCGAAACTCACCGAGTCAAAGCGTTTCGCCGTTTGCGGAAGGAAGTGTGATGTAGAACAAGTAGCAGAAGCATACATGCTCAAGAGGGATCACCCGAAATTCAAAGGCAACTGAATTTCGGCAACCGGGGCATCGAAGTCGGAATGCCGCGAAACTCACCGAGTCAAAGCGTTTCGCTGTTTGCGGAAGGAAGTGTGATGTAGAACAAGTAGCAGAAGCATACATGCTCAAGAGGGATCACCCGAAATTCAAAGGCAACTGAATTTCGGCAACCGGGGCATCGAAGTCGGAATGCCGCGAAACTCACCGAGTCAAAGCGTTTCGCCGTTTGCGGAAGGAAGTGTGATGTAGAACAAGTAGCAGAAGCATACATGCTCAAGAGGGATCACCCGAAATTCAAAGGCAACTGAATTTCGGCAACCGGGGCATCGAAGTCGGAATGCCGCGAAACTCACCGAGTCAAAGCGTTTCGCCGTTTGCGGAAGGAAGTGTGATGTAGAACAAGTAGCAGAAGCATACATGCTCAAGAGGGATCACCCGAAATTCAAAGGCAACTGAATTTCGGCAACCGGGGCATCGAAGTCGGAATGCCGCGAAACTCACCGAGTCAAAGCGTTTCGCTGTTTGCGGAAGGAAGTGTGATGTAGAACAAGTAGCAGAAGCATACATGCTCAAGAGGGATCACCCGAAATTCAAAGGCAACTGAATTTCGGCAACCGGGGCATCGAAGTCGGAATGCCGCGAAACTCACCGAGTCAAAGCGTTTCGCCGTTTGCGGAAGGAAGTGTGATGTAGAACAAGTAGCAGAAGCATACATGCTCAAGAGGGATCACCCGAAATTCAAAGGCAACTGAATTTCGGCAACCGGGGCATCGAAGTCGGAATGCCGCGAAACTCACCGAGTCAAAGCGTTTCGCTGTTTGCGGAAGGAAGTGTGATGTAGAACAAGTAGCAGAAGCATACATGCTCAAGAGGGATCACCCGAAATTCAAAGGCAACTGAATTTCGGCAACCGGGGCATCGAAGTCGGAATGCCGCGAAACTCACCGAGTCAAAGCGTTTCGCTGTTTGCGGAAGGAAGTGTGATGTAGAACAAGTAGCAGAAGCATACATGCTCAAGAGGGATCACCCGAAATTCAAAGGCAACTGAATTTCGGCAACCGGGGCATCGAAGTCGGAATGCCGCGAAACTCACCGAGTCAAAGCGTTTCGCTGTTTGCGGAAGGAAGTGTGATGTAGAACAAGTAGCAGAAGCATACATGCTCAAGAGGGATCACCCGAAATTCAAAGGCAACTGAATTTCGGCAACCGGGGCATCGAAGTCGGAATGCCGCGAAACTCACCGAGTCAAAGCGTTTCGCTGTTTGCGGAAGGAAGTGTGATGTAGAACAAGTAGCAGAAGCATACATGCTCAAGAGGGATCACCCGAAATTCAAAGGCAACTGAATTTCGGCAACCGGGGCATCGAAGTCGGAATGCCGCGAAACTCACCGAGTCAAAGCGTTTCGCTGTTTGCGGAAGGAAGTGTGATGTAGAACAAGTAGCAGAAGCATACATGCTCAAGAGGGATCACCCGAAATTCAAAGGCAACTGAATTTCGGCAACCGGGGCATCGAAGTCGGAATGCCGCGAAACTCACCGAGTCAAAGCGTTTCGCTGTTTGCGGAAGGAAGTGTGATGTAGAACAAGTAGCAGAAGCATACATGCTCAAGAGGGATCACCCGAAATTCAAAGGCAACTGAATTTCGGCAACCGGGGCATCGAAGTCGGAATGCCGCGAAACTCACCGAGTCAAAGCGTTTCGCTGTTTGCGGAAGGAAGTGTGATGTAGAACAAGTAGCAGAAGCATACATGCTCAAGAGGGATCACCCGAAATTCAAAGGCAACTGAATTTCGGCAACCGGGGCATCGAAGTCGGAATGCCGCGAAACTCACCGAGTCAAAGCGTTTCGCCGTTTGCGGAAGGAAGTGTGATGTAGAACAAGTAGCAGAAGCATACATGCTCAAGAGGGATCACCCGAAATTCAAAGGCAACTGAATTTCGGCAACCGGGGCATCGAAGTCGGAATGCCATGAAACCCACCGAGTCAAAGCGTTTCGCCGTTTGCGGAAGGAAGTGTGATGTAGAACAAGTAGCAGAAGCCTACATGCTCAAGAGGGATCACCCGAAATTCAAAGGCAACTGAATTTCGGCAACCGGGGCATCGAAGTCGGAATGCCGCGAAACTCACCGAGTCAAAGCGTTTCGCTGTTTGCGGAAGGAAGTGTGATGTAGAACAAGTAGCAGAAGCATACATGCTCAAGAGGGATCACCCGAAATTCAAAGGCAACTGAATTTCGGCAACCGGGGCATCGAATTCGGAATGCCGCGAAACTCACCGAGTGAAAGCTTTTCGCCGTTTGCGGAACGAAGTGTGATGTAGAACAAGTAGCCGAAGCATACATGCTCAAGAGGGATCACCCGAAATTCAAAGGCAACTGAATTTCGGCAACCGGGGCATCGAAGTCGGAATGCCGCGAAACCCACCGAGTCAAAGCGTTTCGCCGTTTGCGGAAGGAAGTGTGATGTAGAACAAGTAGCAGAAGCATACATGCTCAAGAGGGATCACCCGAAATTCAAAGGCAACTGAATTTCGGCAACCGGGGCATCGAAGTCGGAATGCCATGAAACCCACCGAGTCAAAGCGTTTCGCCGTTTGCGGAAGGAAGTGTGATGTAGAACAAGTAGCAGAAGCCTACATGCTCAAGAGGGATCACCCGAAATTCAAAAGCAACTGCATTTCAGGCAACAGGGGCATCGAAGTTGGAATGCCTCGAAACTCACCGAATCAAAGCGTTTCGCATTTGCGGAAGGAAGTGTGATGTAGAACTGTTAGCAGAAGCATATCATGCTCAAGAGGGATCACCCGAAAATTCAATGGCAACTGGATTGTGGCAATCGGGGCCTCGAAGTCGAGAATGCCGCGAAAATCACCGAGTCAAAGCGTTTCGCCGTTTGCGGAAGGAAGTCTGATGTGGAACACGTTAGCAGAAGCATACATGCTCAAGCGGGGATCACCCGAAATTCAAAGGCAACTGCATTTGGGGCAACTAAGGGCATCGAAGAGGGAATGCCGTGAAAACTCACCGAGTTAAAAAGTGTTTCGCCGTTGGCGGAAGGAAGTCTGATTTAGGACCAAGTAGCTAGAAGCATTACATGCTCAAGATGGATCTCCCGAAATTTAAAGGCAACTGGATCTCGGCAGACGGGGCATCGATAAGTCGGGAATGCAGCGAAACTCACCGAGTCAACGCGTTTCGCTGTTTGCGGGAAGAGGTATGATGTCGAACATAGTAGCAGAAGCAATACATGCTCATGAGGGATCACCCGAAATTCAAAAGCAACTGCATTTCGGCAACAAAGGGCATCGAAGGTGGAATGCCTCGAAACTCACCGAATCCAAAGCGTTTCGCCATTTGCGGAAGGAAGTCTGATGTAGAACAAAAGTTGCAGAAGCATACATGCTCAAGAGGGATCACCCGTAAATTCAATGGCAACTGGATTTTGGCAACCGGGGCCTCGAAGTCGGAATGCCGCGAAACTCACCGAGTCAAAGCGTTTCGCCGTTTGCGGAAGGAAGTCTGATGTGGGAAACAAGTAGCAGAGAAGCATACATGCTCAAGAGGGATCACCCGAAATTCAAAGGCAACTGCATTTTGGGCAACAAGGGCATCGAAGAGGGGACTGCCCGTGAAACTCACCGAGTAAAAGTGTTTTCGCAGTTGGCGGAAGGAAGTCTGATGTAGAACAAGTAAGCAGAAGCATACATGCTCAAGATGGTTCACCGAAAATTTAAAGGCAACTGAGATCTCGGCAACCGGGGGGCCATCGAAGTCGGAATGCAGCGAAACTCACCGAGTCAAAGCGTTTCGCTGTTTGCGGATGGAAGTATGATGTCGAACAAGTAGCAGAAGAAGCATACATGCTCATGAGGGATCACCCGAAATTCAAAAGCAACTGCATTTTCTGGCTACAGGGGCATCGAAAGTTGAAATGCCGCGAAACTCACCTAGTCAAAGCGCTTTCGCTGTTTGCGGAAGGAAGTGTGATGTAGAACAAGTAGCAGAAGCATACATGCTCAAAAGGGATCACCCGAAATTCAAAGGCAACTGAATTTTGGCAACCGGGGCCTCGAAGTCGGAATGCCGCGAAACTCACCGAGTCAAAGCGTTTCGCTGTTTGCGGAAGGAAGTGTGATGTAGAACAAGTAGCAGAAGCATACATGCTCAAGAGGGATCACCCGAAATTCAAAGGCAACTGAATTTCGGCAACCGGGGCATCGAAGTCGGAATGCCGCGAAACTCACCGAGTCAAAGCGTTTCGCTATTTGCGGAAGGAAGTGTGATGTAGAACAAGTAGCAGAAGCATACATGCTCAAGAGGGATCACCCGAAATTCAAAGGCAACTGAATTTCGGCAACCGGGGCATCGAAGTCGGAATGCCGCGAAACTCACCGAGTCAAAGCGTTTCGCTGTTTGCGGAAGGAAGTGTGATGTAGAACAAGTAGCAGAAGCATACATGCTCAAGAGGGATCACCCGAAATTCAAAGGCAACTGAATTTCGGCAACCGGGGCATCGAAGTCGGAATGCCGCGAAACTCACCGAGTCAAAGCGTTTCGCCATTTGCGGAAGGAAGTATGATGTAGAACAAGTAGCAGAAGCATACATGCTCAAGAGGGATCACCCGAAATTCAAAAGGCAACTGAATTTCGGCAACCGGGGCATCGAAGTCGGAATGCCGCGAAACTCACCGAGTCAAAGCGTTTCGCTGTTTGCGGAAGGAAGTGTGATGTAGAACAAGTAGCAGAAGCATACATGCTCAACAGGGATCACCCGAAATTCAAAGGCAACTGAATTTCGGCAACCGGGGCATCGAAGTCGGAATGCCGCGAAACTCACCGAGTCAAAGCGTTTCGCTGTTTGCGGAAGGAAGTGTGATGTAGAACAAGTAGCAGAACCATACATGCTCAAGAGGGATCACCCGAAATTCAAAGGCAACTGAATTTCGGCAACCGGGGCATCGAAGTCGGAATGCCGCGAAACTCACCGAGTCAAAGCGTTTTCGCCGTTTGCGGAAGGAAGTGTGATGTAGAACAAGTAGCAGAAGCATACATGCTCAAGAGGGATCACCCGAAATTCAAAGGCAACTGAATTTCGGCAACCGGGGCATCGAAGTCGGAATGCCGCGAAACTCACCGAGTCAAAGCGTTTCGCTGTTTGCGGAAGGAAGTGTGATGTAGAACAAGTAGCAGAAGCATACATGCTCAAGAGGGATCACCCGAAATTCAAAGGCAACTGAATTTCGGCAACCGGGGCATCGAAGTCGGAATGCCGCGAAACTCACCGAGTCAAAGCGTTTCGCTGTTTGCGGAAGGAAGTGTGATGTAGAACAAGTAGCAGAAGCATACATGCTCAAGAGGGATCACCCGAAATTCAAAGGCAACTGAATTTCGGCAACCGGGGCATCGAAGTCGGAATGCCGCGAAACTCACCGAGTCAAAGCGTTTCGCTGTTTGCGGAAGGAAGTGTGATGTAGAACAAGTAGCAGAAGCATACATGCTCAAGAGGGATCACCCGAAATTCAAAGGCAACTGAATTTCGGCAACCGGGGCATCGAAGTCGGAATGCCGCGAAACTCACGAGTCAAAGCGTTTCGCCGTTTGCGGAAGGAAGTGTGATGTAGAACAAGTAGCAGAAGCATACATGCTCAAGAGGGATCACCCGAAATTCAAAGGCAACTGAATTTCGGCAACCGGGGCATCGAAGTCGGAATGCCGCGAAAACTCACCGAGTCAAAGCGTTTCGCTGTTTGCGGAAGGAAGTGTGATGTAGAACAAGTAGCAGAAGCATACATGCTCAAGAGGGATCACCCGAAATTCAAAGGCAACTGAATTTCGGCAACCGGGGCATCGAAGTCGGAATGCCGCGAAACTCACCGAGTCAAAGCGTTTCGCTGTTTGCGGAAGGAAGTGTGATGTAGAACAAGTAGCAGAAGCATACATGCTCAAAAGGGATCACCCGAAATTCAAAGGCAACTGAATTTCGGCAACCGGGGCATCGAAGTCGGAATGCCGCGAAACTCACCGAGTCAAAGCGTTTCGCTGTTTGCGGAAGGAAGTGTGATGTAGAACAAGTAGCAGATGCATACATGCTCAAGAGGGATCACCCGAAATTCAAAGGCAACTGAATTTCGGCAACCGGGGCATCGAAGTCGGAATGCCGCGAAACTCACTGAGTCAAAGCGTTTCGCTGTTTGCGGAAGGAAGTGTGATGTAGAACAAGTAGCAGAAGCATACATGCTCAAGAGGGATCACACGAAATTCAAAGGCAACTGAATTTCGGCAACCGGGGCATCGAAGTCGGAATGCCGCGAAACTCACCGAGTCAAAGCGTTTCGCTGTTTGCGGAAGGAAGTGTGATGTAGAACAAGTAGCAGAAGCATACATGCTCAAGAGGGATCACCCGAAATTCAAAGGCAACTGAATTTCGGCAACCGGGGCATCGAAGTCGGAATGCCGGGAAACTCACCGAGTCAAAGCGTTTCGCTGTTTGCGGAAGGAAGTGTGATGTAGAACAAGTAGCAGAAGCATACATGCTCAAGAGGGATCACCCGAAATTCAAAGGCAACTGAATTTCGGCAACCGGGGCATCGAAGTCGGAATGCCGCGAAACTCACCGAGTCAAAGCGTTTCGCTGTTTGCGGAAGGAAGTGTGATGTAGAACAAGTAGCAGAAGCATACATGCTCAAGAGGGATCACCCGAAATTCAAAGGCAACTGAATTTCGGCAACTGGGCATCGAAGTCGGAATGCCGCGAAACTCACCGAGTCAAAGCGTTTCGCTGTTTGCGGAAGGAAGTGTGATGTAGAACAAGTAGCAGAAGCATACATGCTCAAGAGGGATCACCCGAAATTCAAAGGCAACTGAATTTCGGCAACCGGGGCATCGAAGTCGGAATGCCGCGAAACTCACCGAGTCAAAGCGTTTCGCTGTTTGCGGAAGGAAGTGTGATGTAGAACAAGTAGCAGAAGCATACATGCTCAAGAGGGATCACCCGAAATTCAAAGGCAACTGAATTTCGGCAACGGGGCATCGAAGTCGGAATGCCGCGAAACTCACCGAGTCAAAGCGTTTCGCCGTTTGCGGAAGGAAGTGTGATGTAGAACAAGTAGCAGAAGCATACATGCTCAAGAGGGATCACCCGAAATTCAAAGGCAACTGAATTTCGGCAACCGGGGCATCGAAGTCGGAATGCCGCGAAACTCACCGAGTCAAAGCGTTTCGCCGTTTGCGGAAGGAAGTGTGATGTAGAACAAGTAGCAGAAGCATACATGCTCAAGAGGGATCACCCGAAATTCAAAGGCAACTGAATTTCGGCAACCGGGGCATCGAAGTCGGAATGCCGCGAAACTCACCGAGTCAAAGCGTTTCGCTGTTTGCGGAAGGAAGTGTGATGTAGAACAAGTAGCAGAAGCATACATGCTCAAAAGGGATCACCCGAAATTCAAAGGCAACTGAATTTCGGCAACCGGGGCATCGAAGTCGGAATGCCGCGAAACTCACCGAGTCAAAGCGTTTCGCTGTTTGCGGAAGGAAGTTGATGTAAGAACAAGTAGCAGAAGCATACATGCTCAAGAGGGATCACCCGAAATTCAAAGGCAACTGAATTTCGGCAACGGGGCATCGAAGTCGGAATGCCGCGAAATCACCGAGTCAAAGCGTTTCGCTGTTTGCGGAAGGAAGTGTGATGTAGAACAAGTAGCAGAAGCATACATGCTCAAAAGGGATCACCGAAATTCAAAGGCAACTGAATTTCGGCACCGGGGCATCGAAGTCGGAATGCCGCGAAACTCACCGAGTCAAAGCGTTTCGCTGTTTGCGGAAGGAAGTGTGATGTAGAACAAGTAGCAGAAGATACATGCTCAAAAGGGATCACCCAAATTCAAAGGCAACTGAATTTCGGCAACGGGGGCATCGAAGTCGGAATGCCGCGAAACTCACCGAGTCAAAGCGTTTCGCTGTTTGCGGAAGGAAGTGTGATGTAGAACAAGTAGCAGAAGCATACATGCTCAAGAGGGATCACCCGAAATTCAAAGGCAACTGAATTTCGGCAACCGGGGCATCGAAGTCGGAATGCCGCGAAAACTACGAGTCAAAGCGTTTCGCTGTTTGCGGAAGGAAGTGTGATGTAGAACAAGTAGCAGAAGCATACATGCTCAAGAGGGATCACCCGAAATTCAAAGGCAACTGAATTTCGGCAACCGGGCATCGAAGTCGGAATGCCGCGAAACTCACCGAGTCAAAGCGTTTCGCCATTTGCGGAAGGAAGTGTGATGTAGAACAAGTAGCAGATAGCATACATGCTCAAGAGGGATCACCCGAAATTCAAAGGCAACTGAATTTCGGCAACCGGGCATCGAAGTCGGAATGCCGCGAAACTCACCGAGTCAAAGCGTTTCGCTCTTTGCGGAAGAAGTGTGATGTAGAACAAGTAGCAGAAGCATACATGCTCAAGAGGGATCACCAGAAATTCAAAGGCAACTGAATTTCGGCAACCGGGGCATCGAAGTCGGAATGCCGCGAAACTCACCGAGTCAAAGCGTTTCGACCGTTTGCGGAAGGAAGTGTGATGTAGAAACAAGTAGCAGAAGCATACATGCTCAAGAGGGATCACCCGAAATTCAAAGGCAACTGAATTTCGGCAACCGGGCATCGAAGTCGGAATGCCGCGAAACTCACGAGTCAAAGCGTTTCGCCATTTGCGGAAGGAAGTGTGATGTAGAACAAGTAGCAGAAGAATACATGCTCAAGAGTGATCACCCGAAATTCAAAGGCAACTGAATTTCAGCAACCGGGGCATCGAAGTCGGAATGCCGTAAAACTCACCGAGTCAAAGCGTTTCGCCGTTTGCGGAAGGAAGTGTGATGTTGAACAAGTAGCAGAAGCATACATGCTCAAGAGGCATCACCCAAAATTCAAAGGCAACTGAATTTCGGCAACCGGGGCATCGAATTCGAAATGCCACGAAACTTACCGAGTCAAAGCGTTTCGCCGTTTGCGGAAGGAAGTCTGATGTAGAACAAGTAGCAGAAGCATACATGCTCAAGAGGGATCACCCGAAATTCAAAGGCAACTGAATTTCGGCAACCGGGGCATCGAAGTCGTAATGCCGCGAAACTCACCGAGTCAAAGCGTTTCGCCATTTGCGGAAGGAAGTGTGATGTAGAACAAGTAGCAGAAGCATACATGCTCAAGAGGGATCACCCGAAATTCAAAGGCAACTGAATTTCGGCAACCGGGGCAACGAAGTCGGAATGCCGCGAAACTCACCGAGTCAAAGCGTTTCGCCGTTTGCGGAAGGAAGTGTGATGTAGAACAAGTAGCAGAAGCATACATGCTCAAGAGGGATCACCCGAAATTCAAAGGCAACTGAATTTCGGCAATCCGGGGCATCGAAGTCGGAATGCCGCGAAACTCACCGAGTCAAAGCGTTTCGCTGTTTGCGGAAGAAGTGTGATGTAGAACAAGTAGCAGAAGCATACATGCTCAAGAGGGATCACTAGAAATTCAAAGGCAACTGAATTTCGGCAACGGGGCATCGAAGTCAGAATGCCGCGAAACTCACCGAGTCAAAGCGTTTCGCCATTTGCGGAAGGAAGTGTGATGTAGAACAAGTAGCAGAAGCATACATGCTCAAGAGGGATCACCCGAAATTCAAAGGCAACTGAATTTCGGCCAACGCGGGGCATCGAAGTCGGAATGCCGCGAAACTCATCGAGTCAAAGCGTTTCGCCATTTGCGGAAGAAGTGTGATGTAGAACAAGTAGCAGAAGCATACATGCTCAAGAGGGATCACCCGAAATTCAAAGGCAACTGAATTTCGGCAACCGGGGCATCGAAGTCGGAATGCCGCGAAACTCACCGAGTCAAAGCGTTTCGCCTTTTGCGGAAGGAAGTGTGATGTAGAACAAGTAGCAGAAGCATACATGCTCAAGAGGGATCACCCGAAATTCAAAGGCAACTGAATTTCGGCAACCGGGGCATCGAAGTCGGAATGCCGTGAAACTCACCGAGTCAAAGCGTTACACCCTTTGCGGAAGGAAGTGTGATGTAGAACAAGTAGCAGAAGCATACATGCTCAAGAGGGATCACCCGAAATTCAAAGGCAACTGAATTTCGGCAACCGGGGCATCGAAGTCGGAATGCCGCGAAACTCACCGAGTCAAAGCGTTTCGCCATTTGCGGAAGGAAGTGTGATGTAGAACAAGTAGCAGAAGCATACATGCTCAAGAGGGATCACCCGAAATTCAAAGGCAACTGAATTTCGGCAATCGGGGCATCGAAGTCGGAATGCCGCGAAACTCACCGAGTCGAAGCGTTTCGCCGTTTGCGGAAGAAAGTGTGATGTAGAACAAGTAGCAGAAGCATACATGCTCAAGAGGGATCACCCGAAATTCAAAGGCAACTGAATTTCGGCAACCGGGGCAACAAAGTCGGAATGCGCGAAACTCACCGAGTCAAAGCGTTTCGCTGTTTGCGGAAGAGAGTGTGATGTAGAACAAGTAGCAGAAGCATACATGCTCAAGAGGGATCACCCGAAATTCAAAGGCAACTGAATTTCGGCAACGGGGCATCGAAGTCGGAATGCCGCGAAACTCACCGTCAAAGCGTTTCGCTGTTTGCGGAAGGAAGTATGATGTAGAACAAGTAGCAGAAGCATACATGCTCAAGAGGGATCACCCGAAATTCAAAGGCAACTGAATTTCGGCAACCGGGCATCGAAGTCGGAATGCCGCGAACTCACCGAGTCAAAGCGTTTCGCCATTTGCGGAAGGAAGTGTGATGTAGAACAAGTAGCAGAAGCATACATGCTCAAGAGGGATCACCCGAAATTCAAAGGCAACTGAATTTCGGCAACCGGGCATCGAAGTCGGAATGCCGCGAAACTCACCGAGTCAAAGCGTTTCGCTGTTTGCGGAAGGAAGTATGATGTAGAACAAGTAGCAGAAGCATACATGCTCAAGAGGGATCACCCAGAAATTCAAAGGCAACTGAATTTCGGCAACGGGGCATCGAAGTCGGAATGCCGCGAAACTCACCGAGTCAAAGCGTTTCGCCGTTGCGGAAGGAAGTGATGTAGAACAAGTAGCAGAAGCATACATGGCTCAAGAGGGATCACCCGAAATTCAAAGGCAACTGAATTTCGGCAACCGGGGCATCGAAGTCGGAATTGCCGCGAAACTCACCGAGTCAAAGCGTTTCGCCTTTGCGGAAGGAAGTGTGATGTAGAACAAGTAGCAAGAAGCATACATGCTCAAGAGGGATCACCCGAAATTCAAAGGCAACTGAAATTTCGGCAACGGTGGCATCGAAGTCGGAATGCCGCGAAACTCACCGAGTCAAAGCGTTTCGCCTTTTGCGGAAGGAAGTGTGATGTAGAACAAGTAGCAGAAGCATACATGCTCAAGAGGGATCACCCGAAATTCAAAGGCAACTGAATTTCGGCAACCGGGCATCGAAGTCGGAATGCCGCGAAACTCACCGAGTCAAAGCGTTTCGCCGTTTGCGGAAGGAAGTGTGTGTAGAACAAGTAGCAGAAGCATACATGCTCAAGAGGGATCACCCGAAATTCAAAGGCAACTGAATTTCGGCAAACCGGGGCATCGAAGTCGGAATGCCGCGAAACTCACCGAGTCAAAGCGTTTCGCCGTTTGCGGAAGGAAGTGTGATGTAGAACAAGTAGCAGAAGCATACATGCTCAAGAGGGATCACCCGAAATTCAAAGGCAACTGAATTTTCGGCAACCGGGGCATCGAAGTTGGAATGCCGCGAAACTCACGAGTCAAAGCGTTTCGCCTTTGCGGAAGGAAGTGTGCTGGAGAACAAGTAGCAGAAGCATACATGCTCAAGAGGGATCACCCGAAATTCAAAGGCAACTGAATTTCGGCAACCGGGCATCGAAGTCGGAATGCCGCGAAACTCACCGAGTCAAAGCGTTTCGCCCTTTGCGGAAGGAAGTGTGATGTAGAACAAGTAGCAGAAGCATACATGCTCAAGAGGGATCACCTGAAATTCAAAGGCAACTGAATTTCGGCAACCGGGGCATCGAAGTCGGAATGCCGCGAAACTCACCCTCAAAGCGTTTCGCTGTTTGCGGAAGGAAGTGTGATGTAGAACAAGTAGCAGAAGCATACATGCTCAAGAGGGATCACCCGAAATTCAAAGGCAACTGAATTTCGGCAACCGGGGCATCGAATTCGGAATGCCCCGAAACTGACCCAGTCAAAGCGTTTGGTCGTTTGCGTAAGGATGTCTGATGTAGAACAAGTAGCAGAAGCATACATGCTCAAGAAAGATCACCTGAAATTCAAAGGCAACTGAATTTCGGCAACTGGGGCATCGAATTCGGAATGCTGCGAAACTCACCGAGTCAAAGCGTTTCGCCGTTTGCGGAAGGAAGTGTGATGTAGAACAAGTAGCAGAAGCATACATGCTCAAGAGGGATCACCCGAAATTCAAAGGCAACTGAATTTCGGCAAAAACGATGCAACGAAGTCGGAATGCCCGGCGAAAAACTCACCGAGTCAAAGCGTTTCGCCATTGCGGACGGAAGTCCTGATGTAGAACAAGTAGCCAGAAGCATACATGCTCAAGTGGGATCACCCGAAATTCAACAGGCAACTGAATTTCGGCAATCGGGGCATCGAAGTTGAATGCCGCGAAACTCTATCCGAGTCAAAGCGTTTCGCTGATTTGCGGAAGAGAGTGTCGGATGTTAGAACAAAAGTAGCAGAAGCCATACATGCTCAAGAAGGAATCACCAAGAAATTTCAAAGGCAAGCTGAATTTCGGCAAGCGTGCATCGAAGTCATAAGGCCGCCGAAACTCATCGAGTCAAAGCGTTACGCCCTTTGCGGAAGGAAGTGTGATGTAGAACAAGTAGCAGAAGCATACATGCTCAAGAGGGATCACCCGAAATTCAAAGGCAACTGAATTTCGGCAACCGGGCATCGAAGTCGGAATGCCGCGAAACTCACCGATGTCAAAGCGGTTTCGGCCGTTTGTGAAGAAAGTCTGATTTAGAACATAGTAGCAGAATGTACATGATTACGAGGGATCACCCGAAATTCAAAGGCCACTGAATTTCAGGAACGGGGCATCGAAGTCGGAATGCCTCGAACGCCACTGAGTCGAAGCGTTTTCGCCGTTTGCGGAAGAAAATCTTATTCTAGAACAAGTAGTAAAAGCGTACATGCTCAAGGAGGTGATCACCACTCGAAAATTCAAAGGCAACTGAATTTCTGGCAACCGGATGGCATCGATACGTCGGATTGCCACCACGAAACTCACCGATTCAAAGCGTTTCACTGTTTGCGGCAAGAAAAGTCTCCTGTAGAACAAGTAGCAGAAAGTCATCTCATGCTCAACGATGGATCACACCGAAATTGAATAGGCAAATTGTACTTTCAGCAACTAGGATAGGCTATCGATAGTTCTTAATTTGGTAAATGCCTCAGCGAAACTCACTCGTGTCAAAGCGATTTTGCCATTTGTGGAAGAAATAGTCTCATGTTAGAACAAGTTAGCAGCTAGAACGCAAATACAATGCTCAAGAAGGGATAGAGAACTCACCCAAAAATGAATAAAGGCAACTGATATTTCAGCACACCGGAGCATCGTTAGTCGGAATGCTGCCGCGAAATGTTCACCGAAGTCAAAGCCGTTCCGCAGTTTGCGGAGATAGGAAGTGTGATTGTAGACACAAGTAGGAGAAGAGCGACCATGCTCAAGAGGGATCACTCGAATTTTCAAAGGCAACTGAATTTCGGATACCGGTGGGCATTGAACTTGCCGGAATGCCACGAAAGTCACCGAGTCAAAGCGTTTACGCAGTTATGTGCGGAAGACAAGTCTGATTCTAGAACAAGTAGCAGAAGCATGTACATGACTTACTGAGGGATCACCCGAAATTCAAAGGCAATCCCGAAATTCAGGGCTACCGGGGCATCGAAGTTCGGAATGCCTCGAAACATCACTGTAGTGGAAAGCATTATCGCCGTTTGCGGAAGAAAGTATGATTTTATGAAACAAGTAGTATAAGCATACGTACTTTGCTCAGGAGGTGATCACCCGAAATTCTAAAAGGCCACTGAATTTCGGCAACCGGTTTTGGCATCGACTAGGCGTGAATTGCGCGAAACTCACCGAGTCAAAGCGTTTCGTCCGATTGGAGGTTAAGAATGTGTCATGTAGCACAAGTAGCAGAAGTCCTACATGCTCATGATTGGTGATCACCCGAAATTGAAAGGCAACTGACATTTCAGCAACTCGGGGCAACGACAAGTCTGTAATGCCGCTGAAACTCAAACGAGTCATAAGGGTTTCGCTTATGTTTGCGGAAGAAAGTGTGAAGTAGAACAAGTATGTAGTACGAAGCATACAAGCTGAAGTAGGGATCACCCGAAATTCAAAAAGGCAACTTGAATTTCGGCAACCGGGGCATGCATTTAGTCGGATAGAACAGCGAAAACTCACCGTAGTCAATGGCGTTTTCGCATTTGTATGCTGAAGATACAGTCTGATGTACAACAAGTAGCCGACATTAGAAGCCGTTACATCCTCAGGAGGGATCACCGAAAATTCAAAGGCAATTGAATTTCGGAAACCGGGGCATTCGATTAGATTCGGATTAGCTCGCGAAACTCACCGAAGTCAAAGCGTTTCGTTGCTGTGAGGAAGAAAGTCGTCATGTAGAAACAAGTAGAAAGAAGCATACTCATGCTCAAGAGGGATCACCCGAAATTCAAATGGCAACTAATTTCTCTCGGAAACACGGTTAGTCCTATCGAAGTTCGGAATGACGCGAAACTCAACGAGTCAAAGCGTTTCGCCAGGTTTGCGGCTGAAAGTCCATCAATGTAGAACAAAGTAGCCTAAGCATACTATTCTCAAGAGGGATCTACCCGAAATTGAAAGGCAATCTGCATTTTCATGCAACTGGGGCATCGATAGTCAGAATGCCGCGAAACTCACCCGAGTCAAAGCGTTTCGCCGTTTGCGGATGAAAGTCTCTGATAGAAAAACAAGTCTAGCCGCAGCTATACTATGCTCAAGAGGGTATCACCCGAAATTTGAAGGCTAACTGAATTTCAGCAACCGGGCATCGAAGACAGAATGCCCGCGAAACTCACCGAGTCAAAACGTTCTTCGCGTACTTGCCGGATGAAAGTCTGATGTATAGAACAAGGTAGCCGAAGCATACATGCTCATCGAGGGATCACCCGACAATTTGAAAGGCAACTGAATTTTCAGCAACCGGGGCATCCGTAAGGTACGAATTGCCGCGAAAAATCAACGAGTCAAATGCGTTTCGCCGTTTGCGGAAAAGAAAAGGCTGATGATAGAACAAGTTGCAGAAGCATACAAGCTCAAGAGGGCATCACCCGAATTCAAAGGCAATCTGAATTTCGGCTCAAAACCGGGGCATCGCAATGGCTAGAATGCCACGGAACTCACCGAGTCACAAGCGTTCTCAGCCGTTTTGCCAGAAGAAAGTCTAATGTTGAACATAGATAGCAGACAGCACACATGCTCAAGAGGGATCAAGTAGAAATTCAAATGCACAACTGAATTTTCGGCAACCGGGGCATCGAATGCTCGGAATGCCACGAAACTTCCTACCGAGTCAAAGCATTCCGCCGTTTGCCTGGAAGAAAGTTTGGCTTTTTAGAAACAAGTTGAGCTAGAAGGATACTAATGCTCATGAGATGGGATTCACCTGTGAAATTCAAAGGCGGCGCAATTGAATTTCAGACAACCGGAGGCATCGAAGTTTGGAATGCCGCGGAACTCACCAAGTCAAAGCGTAAACGTTCGCCCGTTTGCGGTAAGAAAGTGGGATGTAGAACAAAGTAGCAGAGAAACATGCTCTAAGAGGGATACACCCGAAACTTCAAAAAGGGCAACTGAAATTCGGCAACCAGTGGCATCGAAGTCGAGAATGCCAGTGTGTTGAACCTCATCGATTGTCAAACAGTTTCGTTGTTTTGCGGAGAAAATCCTATGTTGAACAAGTAGAAGAAGCATAATATGCTCAACGAGGGGATCACCCGGAAATTCAAAGGCAAGTGAATTACGGCAACAAGGCGCATCAAAATCGGAAATGCCCGCGAAACTCACCGAGGTCAAAGCTTTTTCGTAGTTTGCGAGAAGGAAGTGTCTATTTAGACACAATTAGCATAAGCTTTACCATGCTCATGACATGGATCACCCGAAATTCAAAGGCAATTGAATTTCGGCAACCGGGGCATCGAAGTCGGAATGCCGCGAAACTCACCGAGTCAAAGCGTTTCG
>CM055350.1:1930303-1962247 GCA_029228515.1 Populus alba x Populus x berolinensis | reverse complement strand
ATTCAGTTGCCTTTGAATTTCAGGTGATCCCTCTTGAGCATGTATGGTTCCGCTACTTGTTCTACATCAGAGCTCTTCCGCAAACGGCCAAACGCTCTGACTCGGTGAGTTTCGCGGCATTCCGCCTTCGATGCCCCGGTTGCCGAAATTCAGTTGCCTTTGAATTTCAGGTGATCCCTCTTGAGCATGTATGCTTCCGCTACTTGTTCTACATCAGACATCTTCCGCAAACGGCCAAACGCTTTGACTCGGTGAGTTTCGCGGCATTCCGCCTTCGATGCCCCGGTTGCTGAAATTCAGTTGCCTTTGAATTTCGGGTGATCCCTCTTGAGCATGTATGCTTCTGCTACTTGTTCTACATCAGACTTCTTCCTCAAACGGCCAAACGCTTTGACTAGGTGAGTTTCGCGGCATTCCGCCTTCGATGCCCCGATTGCCGGAATTCAGTTGCCTTTGAATTTCGGATGATCCCTCTTGAGCATGTATGTTTCCATTACTTGTTCTACATCAGACTTCTTCCGCAAACAGCCGAATGCTTTGACTAGGTGCGTTTCGCGGCATTCCGCCTTCTATGCCCCGCTTGCCGAAATTCAGTTGCCTTTTAATTTCGGATGATCCCTCTTGAGCATGTATGTTTCCGCTACTTATTCTACATCAGACAACTTCCACAAACGGCCAAACGCTTTGACTCGGTGAGTTTCGCGGCATTCCGACTTCGATGCCCCGGTTGCCGAAATTCAGTGCCTTTGAATTTCGGGTGATCCCTCTTGAGCATGTATGCTTCTGCTACTTGTTCTACATCACACTTCTTCCGCAAACGGCGAAACGCTTTGACTCGGTGAGTTTCGCGGCATTCCGACTTCGATGCCCCGGTTGCCGAAATTCAGTTGCCTTTGAATTTCTGGTGATCCCTCTTGAGCATGGATGCTTCTGCTACTTGTTCTACATCAGGCTTCTTCCGCAAACGGCGAAATGCTTTGACACGGTGAGTTTTGCGGAATTATAACTTCGATGCCTAGGTTGCCGAAATTCAGTTGCCTTTGAATTTCTGGGGATCCCTCTTGAGCATGGTTGCTTCTGCTACGTGTTCTACATCAGACTTCTTCCGCAAATGGCGAAACGCTTTGACTCGGTGAGATTCGGGAAATTCCAACTTCGATGCCCCGGTTGCCGAAATTCAGTTGCCTTTGAATTTCGGGTGATCCCTCTTGAGTATGGATGCTTCTGCTACTTTTTCTACATCAGACTTCTTCCGCAAACAGCGAAACACTTTGACTCGGTGAGTTTCGCGGAATTCCTACTTCGATGCCCCGGTTGCCGAAATTCATTTGCCTTTGAATTTCGGGTGATCCCTCTTGAGCATGTATGCTTCTGCTACTTGTTCTACATCAGACTTCTTCCGCAAACGGCGAAACGCTTTGACTCGGTGAGTTTCGCGGCATTCCGACTTCGATGCCCCGGTTGCGAAATTCAGTTGCCTTTGAATTTCGGGTGATCCCTCTTGAGCATGTATGCATCTGCTACTTGTTCTACATCATACTTCTTCCGCAAACGGCGAAACGCTTTGACTCGTGAGTTTCGCGGCATTCCGACTTCGATGCCCCGGTTGCCGAAATTCAGTTGCCTTTGAATTTCGGGTGATCCCTCTTGAGCATGTATGCTTCTGCTACTTGTTCTACATCATACTTTCTTCCGCAAACAGCGAAACGCTTTGACTCGGTGAGTTTCGCGCATTCCGACTTCGATGCCCGGTTGCCGAAATTCAGTTGCCTTTGAATTTCGGGTGATCCCTCTTGAGCATGTATGCTTCTGCTACTTGTTCTACATCATACTTCTTCCGCAAACGGCGAAACGCTTTGACTCGGTGAGTTTCGCGGCATTCCGACTTCGATGCCCCGGTTGCCGAAATTCAGTTGCCTTTGAATTTCGGGTGATCCCTCTTGAGCATGTATGCTTCTGCTACTTGTTCTACATCAGACTTCTTCCGCAAACGGCGAAACGCTTTGACTCGGTGAGTTTCGCGCATTCCGACTTCGATGCCCCGTGCGAAATTCAGTTGCCTTTGAATTTCGGGTGATCCCTCTTGAGCATGTATGCTTCTGCTACTTGTTGCTACATCATACTTCTTCCTAACGGAGAAACGCTTTGACTCGGTGAGTTTCGCGGCATTCCGAATTCGATGCCCCGGTTGCCGAAATTCAGTTGCCTTTGAATTTCGGGTGATCCCTCTTCAGCATGTATGCTTCCGCTACTTGTCCTCCATCAGACTTCTTCCGCAAACGGCCAAACGCTTTGACTCGGTGAGTTTCGCGGCATTCCGACTTCGAAGCCACCGTTGCCGAAATTCAGATGCCTTTAAATTTCGGGTGATCCCTCTTGAGCATGTATGCTTCCGCTACTTGTTCTACATCACACTTCTTCCTCAAACGGAGAAACGCTTTGACTCGGTGAGTTTCGCGGCATTCCGACTTCGATGACCCCGTTGCCGAAATTCAGTTGCCTTTGAATTTCGGGTGATCCCTCTTCAGCATGTATGCTTCGGCTACTTGTCCTACATCAGACTTCTTCCGCAAACGGCCAAACGCTTTGACTCGGTGAGTTTCGCGGCATTCCGACTTTGATGCTCCGGTTGCCGAAATTCAGTTGCCTTTGAATTTGGGTGATCCCCTCCTTGAAGCATGTATGCTTCTTCTACTTGTTCTACATTAACCACACTTTCCTTCCGCAATACGGCGAAACGATTTGACTTCGATGAGTTTTCGCGGCCAAATTCCGAACCTATCGATGGACCAGAATCCCAACCTTGCCGAAATTCAGTTTCCTTTGAATTTCGCGTGATCCCTCTTCAGCATGTATGCTTCTGGACTACTTGTTTCATACTATCAGACTTTCTTCCGGGCAAACGGCGAAAACCGCTTTGTGACTCGGCTCAGTTTCGCTGCATTCCGACTTCGATGCCCCGGTTTTGGCCGAAATTCAGTTGCCTTTTGAATTTCGGGTGATCCCTCTTGAGCATAGTAAATGCCTTCTGCTACTTGTTCTACCACCAGACCTGTTACTTTCCTTCCTTTCCGCAATACAGGCTAATCGCTTTGATCTCTCGGTGAGTTTCAGCGGCATAATTCACGACTCTCGATGCCACGGTTAGGAGCCGAAAATCAGTTGTCCCCCCGCCCACCCCCCACTCCTTTTGAATGTTCGGATGATCCCTCTTGAGCATGTATGCTTCTGTGCTACTTGTTCTACATCAGACTTTTCTCTTCCGCAAACAACGAAACGCTTTGACTCGGTGAGTTTCGCCGTATGACCGACTTCGCGATGACCCTTTGCCGGAAAATTCAGTTGCCTTTGGAATTCTCGAGTGATCCCTCTTGAGCCTGTATGCTTCTGCTACTATGTTCTACATCCGAGACGTATCTTCCACGAAACACGAAACGCTTTGACTCGGTGAGTTTCGCGACATTCCCCCACTTCGATGAGAACCCGTTTGCCAAAATTCAGTTCCTTAATGATTTATCGGGTGATCCCTCTTGAGCATGTATGCTTCTGCTACTTGTTTCTACATCAGACTTCTTCTCGCAAATCAACGCGAAACAGCTTTGACAAGGTGAGTTCTCGCCGGCATTCGGACTTCGATGCCCTAACCCCTTTGCCTGAAATTCAGTTGCCCTTTGAATGTCGGGTGATCCCTCTTGAGCATGTATGCTTCTGCTACTTGTTCTAAACATCAGAACTTTCCTTCCGCAAAGGGCGTTAACGCTTTGACTCGGTGAGTTTCGCGGATCATTCCGACTAATCGATGCCCTGGTTGCCGAAATTCAGTTGCCTTTGAATTTTCGGGTGATACCCTCTTGAGCATGGTAATGCTTCTGCTACTTGTATCACAATCAGAGGATCTTCTGTTCGCGCAAACAGCGAAACGCTTGTGACTGCAGGTGAGTTTTCCGCGGTATTATCCGACTTCGATGACCCGGTTGCCGAAATTCAGTTGCCTTTGAATTTCGTGGTGATCCCTCTTGAGCGATGTATTCTTCTGCTACTTGTTCTAACATCACACTGCTCTTATCGACCGCAAACGGGCGTAACGCTTTGACATCGGATGAGTTTCGCAGGCATTCCGAATTCGATGGCCCCGGTTAGCGGATATTCAGTTGCCTTTGAATTTCGGGTGATCCCTCATCAGCTATGTATGCTTCTGCTACTTGTTCATAATACCATCAGATCTTTCTTCCGCAAACAGGTGAAACGCCTATCTGAATCGGTGAGTCTTTTTGTCGGCATTTCGACTTCGATGGCCCCGTTGGCGAAATTCAGTTGCCGTTGAATTTTGCGTGATCCTGCGTTGAGGCATGTATAGCTTCTGCAACTGGTGCGACATCAGACTTTCTCCGCAAACACGAAACGCTGTTTGACGCTCGGTGAGTTATGCAGCATTCCGACTTCGATGCCCGTTTTGCCGAAATTCAGTTGCCATTTGCATTTCGGGTGATCCCTCGTCAGACAAATCATGCTTCTGCTACATGTTTCTAATACATCAAACTTTCTTCGACAAACTGCGAGAACGCCTTTGACGTCAGTAAGTTTCGCGGCATTCTCCGACTTTCGTTGCCGCGTTTGCCGAAATTCAGTTGTCCATTGAATTGGGGCTCTTCCCTCCTTAGCATGTAGGCTTCTCCTACTTATTCTAACTATCAGACTATTCATTCCTCCGCAAACGGCGAAACGCTCTTGACTCTGGTGACTCGCGGCATTCCGACTTAATGATAGCCCCGTTGTGACGAAATTCAGTTGCCTTTGAATTTTGCGTTATCCCTCTTGACGCATGTATGCTTCTCTGCTACTTGTTCTACATCAAGACTTTCTCCGCAACACAGCGAAACGCTTTGACTCGGTGAGTTTTTGCAGTGCATTCCGACTATGGATGCTGTTGTTGTGGGACCGAAATTCAGTTGCCATGGAATTTCGGGTCGACTCTCCCGCTACAGCATGCCTGCTTCTGCTACTTGTTCTCAACATCAGACGTTTCTTCCGCATATAGCGAAACGCTTTGACATTCGGTGAGTTTCGCAGGACATTCCGACTCAGATGGCCCCGGTTGCCGAAATTCAGGTACCTTTGAATTGTGGTGATCCCTCTTGAGGGATGTATGCTCTTGCTAACTTGTTATACATCAGTACTTTCATTTCCGAGCAAACGGCGAAACGCTTTGACTACGTGAGTTTCGGGCGCATTTCCGACTTTCGATTGCACCGTTTTGCACGAAAATTTCAGTCTGCATTGTGAATTTGGGGTGATTCCTCTTCAGCCATGGGTGCTTCTGCTACGTGTATCCACAACAGAACTTATGTTCCAGCAAATGCGAAAACGCTGTTTTTGAACTGCGTCAGTTTCTCGCGCATTCCAACGTCGATGCGACCCGGTGGCCGAAATATCAGTTGCCGGTTTGAATGTCAGTTGATCCCCCTTGAGCATGTATGCTTCTGCTACTTGTTCGTACATCCGACCTTTCGTCCGCAATATGGCGAAACGCGTTGATTCGGTGAGTTGCGCGGCATTTCGACTTCGATGTCACACGGTTCGCCGAAATTCAGTTACCTTTAGAATTTCGGTGTGAGCCCTCTTAGAGCATGGATGCTACTTGCGTCACTTGTTATAACATCAGAAACTTTCTTCCGCAAACGGCAAAACGCTTTCGACATTCGGTGAGTTTGTGGAGGAATTCCGAGTTCGATGCCTGTTTTGCTTAAAAAACAAAATAAAAAGAAAATTCAGTTGCCTTTTTGAATTTGGTATTCTCCCTCTGCAGTATGTATGCTTCTGCTACTTGTTCTACATCAGACTTTTACTTCGCGCCAACAAGCAGAACCGCTTGGACTCTGTGAGGTCGCAGCATTCCGACTTGCGATGCCCAGTATTTGCCGAGATTCAGTTGCCATTGAATTTCGGGGAATCAGCTCTTCAGCATGTGTGCTTCTGCTACTTGTTCCACATCAGACTATTTTTCCCGCAAGGCATGCGAAAAAACGCTTTGACTGCGTCAGTTTCGCGGCATTCCGACTTCAGATGCTCCCGTTGCCGAAATTTCAGTTGCCTTTGAAAATTTCGAGTGATCTCCACTTGAGGCATAAGTATGCTTCGGCTACGTGGTTTCTAACATCCGATTACGTTCCGCGAACAGGCAAAAAACGCTTTGACATTCGGTGAGTTTCGCGCGCTTCCCAATTTCGATGTCCCCGTTGCGAAAATTCAGTTGCCATTGAATTTCGGGTGATCCCTCTTCAGCATGTATGCTATCTGCTACTTGTTCTAACATCAGACTTTCTTCCGCAAACCACGAAATCGCTATGACACGGTGAGTTTGAGGCGCGGCATTTCGACTTCGATGCCTCCGGTTGGCGAAATTTCAGTGGCCTTGCAATTTCGGCTGATCCCTCTTGAGCTTGGTAAGCGTCTGCTACTTGCTCTACATCAGACTTTCTCGTCGCAAACACGAAACGCTTTAGGACGCGGTGAGTTTCGCGGACACATTCCGACTTTTGATGCCCCTTTTGCCGAAACTCAGTTGCCATTAGAATTTCGGGTGTAGCCCCTCTTCAGCATGCATGCTTCTTCTGCTACAAGTCAAACATCTACATAACAGACCTTTTCTCATTCGACACAACTTGCGAAAACGCTTTGACGCGGTGAGATTTCGCGTCACACTTCCGACGTACTCAACTTCGTTGCTCGGGTTGAGGCCGAAATTCTGTTGCAATTGAATTTGGGGTCGCGATTCCCCTCCTCATCAGCAATGTACTGGCGCTTCTCCTCACTTCTCGACATCAGACGTTCTTCCGCAAACGGCGAAATGCTTTGACAACGGCCGACGTGAGTTTTCAGCGAAGAGCGCATTCCAGCGCGACTTTAGAATCTGCGCGCCCCCGTGTTATGCCGAACATCTCACTTCGCCTCCTAGCGAGAATTCTCTCTTGCGCGTTATTCCCTCTTTGAGCATTGTAATGCCTTCTGCTACTTGTTCTACATCAGACGTTGTCCGCAAACAGCGGAACGCTTTGACTCGGTGAGTTTTTGCGGCATTTGATGCCTGAATTCGATGCCCTGTTTGACGAAATTCAGTTGCCATTGAATTTCGGGTGATCCCTCTTGAGCATGTATGCTTCTGCTACTTGTTCTACATCAGACTTCTTCCGCAAACGGCGAAACGCTTTGACTCGGTGAGTTTCGCGGCATTCCGACTTCGATGCCCCGGTTGCCGAAATTCAGTTGCCTTTGAATTTCGGGTGATCCCTCTTGAGCATGTATGCTTCTGCTACTTGTTCTACATCAGACTTCTTCCGCAAACGGCGAAACGCTTTGACTCGGTGAGTTTCGCGGCATTCCGACTTCGATGCCCCGGTTGCCGAAATTCAGTTGCCTTTGAATTTCGGGTGATCCCTCTTGAGCATGTATGCTTCTGCTACTTGTTCTACATCAGACTTCTTCCGCAAACGGCGAAACGCTTTGACTCGGTGAGTTTCGCGGCATTCCGACTTCGATGCCCCGGTTGCCGAAATTCAGTTGCCTTTGAATTTCGGGTGATCCCTCTTGAGCATGTATGCTTCTGCTACTTGTTCTACATCAGACTTCTTCCGCAAACGGCGAAACGCTTTGACTCGGTGAGTTTCGCGGCATTCCGACTTCGATGCCCCGGTTGCCGAAATTCAGTTGCCTTTGAATTTCGGGTGATCCCTCTTGAGCATGTATGCTTCTGCTACTTGTTCTACATCAGACTTCTTCCGCAAACGGCGAAACGCTTTGACTCGGTGAGTTTCGCGGCATTCCGACTTCGATGCCCCGTTGCCGAAATTCAGTTGCCTTTGAATTTCGGGTGATCCCTCTTGAGCATGTATGCTTCTGCTACTTGTTCTACATCAGACTTCTTCCGCAAACGGCGAAACGCTTTGACTCGGTGAGTTTCGCGGCATTCCGACTTCGATGCCCCGGTTGCCGAAATTCAGTTGCCTTTGAATTTCGGGTGATCCCTCTTGAGCATGTATGCTTCTGCTACTTGTTCTACATCAGACTTCTTCCGCAAACGGCGAAACGCTTTGACTCGGTGAGTTTCGCGGCATTCCGACTTCGATGCCCCGGTTGCCGAAATTCAGTTGCCTTTGAATTTCGGGTGATCCCTCTTGAGCATGTATGCTTCTGCTACTTGTTCTACATCAGACTTCTTCCGCAAACGGCGAAACGCTTTGACTCGGTGAGTTTCGCGGCATTCCGACTTCGATGCCCCGGTTGCCGAAATTCAGTTGCCTTTGAATTTCGGGTGATCCCTCTTGAGCATGTATGCTTCTGCTACTTGTTCTACATCAGACTTCTTCCGCAAACGGCGAAACGCTTTGACTCGGTGAGTTTCGCGGCATTCCGACTTCGATGCCCCGGTTGCCGAAATTCAGTTGCCTTTGAATTTCGGGTGATCCCTCTTGAGCATGTATGCTTCTGCTACTTGTTCTACATCAGACTTCTTCCGCAAACGGCGAAACGCTTTGACTCGGTGAGTTTCGCGGCATTCCGACTTCGATGCCCCGGTTGCCGAAATTCAGTTGCCTTTGAATTTCGGGTGATCCCTCTTGAGCATGTATGCTTCTGCTACTTGTTCTACATCAGACTTCTTCCGCAAACGGCGAAACGCTTTGACTCGGTGAGTTTCGCGGCATTCCGACTTCGATGCCCCGGTTGCCGAAATTCAGTTGCCTTTGAATTTCGGGTGATCCCTCTTGAGCATGTATGCTTCTGCTACTTGTTCTACATCAGACTTCTTCCGCAAACGGCGAAACGCTTTGACTCGGTGAGTTTCGCGGCATTCCGACTTCGATGCCCCGGTTGCCGAAATTCAGTTGCCTTTGAATTTCGGGTGATCCCTCTTGAGCATGTATGCTTCTGCTACTTGTTCTACATCAGACTTCTTCCGCAAACGGCGAAACGCTTTGACTCGGTGAGTTTCGCGGCATTCCGACTTCGATGCCCCGGTTGCCGAAATTCAGTTGCCTTTGAATTTCGGGTGATCCCTCTTGAGCATGTATGCTTCTGCTACTTGTTCTACATCAGACTTCTTCCGCAAACGGCGAAACGCTTTGACTCGGTGAGTTTCGCGGCATTCCGACTTCGATGCCCCGGTTGCCGAAATTCAGTTGCCTTTGAATTTCGGGTGATCCCTCTTGAGCATGTATGCTTCTGCTACTTGTTCTACATCAGACTTCTTCCGCAAACGGCGAAACGCTTTGACTCGGTGAGTTTCGCGGCATTCCGACTTCGATGCCCCGGTTGCCGAAATTCAGTTGCCTTTGAATTTCGGGTGATCCCTCTTGAGCATGTATGCTTCTGCTACTTGTTCTACATCAGACTTCTTCCGCAAACGGCGAAACGCTTTGACTCGGTGAGTTTCGCGGCATTCCGACTTCGATGCCCCGGTTGCCGAAATTCAGTTGCCTTTGAATTTCGGGTGATCCCTCTTGAGCATGTATGCTTCTGCTACTTGTTCTACATCAGACTTCTTCCGCAAACGGCGAAACGCTTTGACTCGGTGAGTTTCGCGGCATTCCGACTTCGATGCCCCGGTTGCCGAAATTCAGTTGCCTTTGAATTTCGGGTGATCCCTCTTGAGCATGTATGCTTCTGCTACTTGTTCTACATCAGACTTCTTCCGCAAACGGCGAAACGCTTTGACTCGGTGAGTTTCGCGGCATTCCGACTTCGATGCCCCGGTTGCCGAAATTCAGTTGCCTTTGAATTTCGGGTGATCCCTCTTGAGCATGTATGCTTCTGCTACTTGTTCTACATCAGACTTCTTCCGCAAACGGCGAAACGCTTTGACTCGGTGAGTTTCGCGGCATTCCGACTTCGATGCCCCGGTTGCCGAAATTCAGTTGCCTTTGAATTTCGGGTGATCCCTCTTGAGCATGTATGCTTCTGCTACTTGTTCTACATCAGACTTCTTCCGCAAACGGCGAAACGCTTTGACTCGGTGAGTTTCGCGGCATTCCGACTTCGATGCCCCGGTTGCCGAAATTCAGTTGCCTTTGAATTTCGGGTGATCCCTCTTGAGCATGTATGCTTCTGCTACTTGTTCTACATCAGACTTCTTCCGCAAACGGCGAAACGCTTTGACTCGGTGAGTTTCGCGGCATTCCGACTTCGATGCCCCGGTTGCCGAAATTCAGTTGCCTTTGAATTTCGGGTGATCCCTCTTGAGCATGTATGCTTCTGCTACTTGTTCTACATCAGACTTCTTCCGCAAACGGCGAAACGCTTTGACTCGGTGAGTTTCGCGGCATTCCGACTTCGATGCCCCGGTTGCCGAAATTCAGTTGCCTTTGAATTTCGGGTGATCCCTCTTGAGCATGTATGCTTCTGCTACTTGTTCTACATCAGACTTCTTCCGCAAACGGCGAAACGCTTTGACTCGGTGAGTTTCGCGGCATTCCGACTTCGATGCCCCGGTTGCCGAAATTCAGTTGCCTTTGAATTTCGGGTGATCCCTCTTGAGCATGTATGCTTCTGCTACTTGTTCTACATCAGACTTCTTCCGCAAACGGCGAAACGCTTTGACTCGGTGAGTTTCGCGGCATTCCGACTTCGATGCCCCGGTTGCCGAAATTCAGTTGCCTTTGAATTTCGGGTGATCCCTCTTGAGCATGTATGCTTCTGCTACTTGTTCTACATCAGACTTCTTCCGCAAACGGCGAAACGCTTTGACTCGGTGAGTTTCGCGGCATTCCGACTTCGATGCCCCGGTTGCCGAAATTCAGTTGCCTTTGAATTTCGGGTGATCCCTCTTGAGCATGTATGCTTCTGCTACTTGTTCTACATCAGACTTCTTCCGCAAACGGCGAAACGCTTTGACTCGGTGAGTTTCGCGGCATTCCGACTTCGATGCCCCGGTTGCCGAAATTCAGTTGCCTTTGAATTTCGGGTGATCCCTCTTGAGCATGTATGCTTCTGCTACTTGTTCTACATCAGACTTCTTCCGCAAACGGCGAAACGCTTTGACTCGGTGAGTTTCGCGGCATTCCGACTTCGATGCCCCGGTTGCCGAAATTCAGTTGCCTTTGAATTTCGGGTGATCCCTCTTGAGCATGTATGCTTCTGCTACTTGTTCTACATCAGACTTCTTCCGCAAACGGCGAAACGCTTTGACTCGGTGAGTTTCGCGGCATTCCGACTTCGATGCCCCGGTTGCCGAAATTCAGTTGCCTTTGAATTTCGGGTGATCCCTCTTGAGCATGTATGCTTCTGCTACTTGTTCTACATCAGACTTCTTCCGCAAACGGCGAAACGCTTTGACTCGGTGAGTTTCGCGGCATTCCGACTTCGATGCCCCGGTTGCCGAAATTCAGTTGCCTTTGAATTTCGGGTGATCCCTCTTGAGCATGTATGCTTCTGCTACTTGTTCTACATCAGACTTCTTCCGCAAACGGCGAAACGCTTTGACTCGGTGAGTTTCGCGGCATTCCGACTTCGATGCCCCGGTTGCCGAAATTCAGTTGCCTTTGAATTTCGGGTGATCCCTCTTGAGCATGTATGCTTCTGCTACTTGTTCTACATCAGACTTCTTCCGCAAACGGCGAAACGCTTTGACTCGGTGAGTTTCGCGGCATTCCGACTTCGATGCCCCGGTTGCCGAAATTCAGTTGCCTTTGAATTTCGGGTGATCCCTCTTGAGCATGTATGCTTCTGCTACTTGTTCTACATCAGACTTCTTCCGCAAACGGCGAAACGCTTTGACTCGGTGAGTTTCGCGGCATTCCGACTTCGATGCCCCGGTTGCCGAAATTCAGTTGCCTTTGAATTTCGGGTGATCCCTCTTGAGCATGTATGCTTCTGCTACTTGTTCTACATCAGACTTCTTCCGCAAACGGCGAAACGCTTTGACTCGGTGAGTTTCGCGGCATTCCGACTTCGATGCCCCGGTTGCCGAAATTCAGTTGCCTTTGAATTTCGGGTGATCCCTCTTGAGCATGTATGCTTCTGCTACTTGTTCTACATCAGACTTCTTCCGCAAACGGCGAAACGCTTTGACTCGGTGAGTTTCGCGGCATTCCGACTTCGATGCCC
Source organism: Populus alba x Populus x berolinensis (assembly GCA_029228515.1). Lineage (NCBI taxonomy): Eukaryota > Viridiplantae > Streptophyta > Magnoliopsida > Malpighiales > Salicaceae > Populus > Populus alba x Populus x berolinensis. Next base: position 1,950,151 of record CM055350.1, on the reverse strand, counting down.
CGGTTGCCGAAATTCAGTTGCCTTTGAATTTCGGGTGATCCCTCTTGAGCATGTATGCTTCTGCTACTTGTTCTACATCAGACTTCTTCCGCAAACGGCGAAACGCTTTGACTCGGTGAGTTTCGCGGCATTCCGACTTCGATGCCCCGGTTGCCGAAATTCAGTTGCCTTTGAATTTCGGGTGATCCCTCTTGAGCATGTATGCTTCTGCTACTTGTTCTACATCAGACTTCTTCCGCAAACGGCGAAACGCTTTGACTCGGTGAGTTTCGCGGCATTCCGACTTCGATGCCCCGGTTGCCGAAATTCAGTTGCCTTTGAATTTCGGGTGATCCCTCTTGAGCATGTATGCTTCTGCTACTTGTTCTACATCAGACTTCTTCCGCAAACGGCGAAACGCTTTGACTCGGTGAGTTTCGCGGCATTCCGACTTCGATGCCCCGGTTGCCGAAATTCAGTTGCCTTTGAATTTCGGGTGATCCCTCTTGAGCATGTATGCTTCTGCTACTTGTTCTACATCAGACTTCTTCCGCAAACGGCGAAACGCTTTGACTCGGTGAGTTTCGCGGCATTCCGACTTCGATGCCCCGGTTGCCGAAATTCAGTTGCCTTTGAATTTCGGGTGATCCCTCTTGAGCATGTATGCTTCTGCTACTTGTTCTACATCAGACTTCTTCCGCAAACGGCGAAACGCTTTGACTCGGTGAGTTTCGCGGCATTCCGACTTCGATGCCCCGGTTGCCGAAATTCAGTTGCCTTTGAATTTCGGGTGATCCCTCTTGAGCATGTATGCTTCTGCTACTTGTTCTACATCAGACTTCTTCCGCAAACGGCGAAACGCTTTGACTCGGTGAGTTTCGCGGCATTCCGACTTCGATGCCCCGGTTGCCGAAATTCAGTTGCCTTTGAATTTCGGGTGATCCCTCTTGAGCATGTATGCTTCTGCTACTTGTTCTACATCAGACTTCTTCCGCAAACGGCGAAACGCTTTGACTCGGTGAGTTTCGCGGCATTCCGACTTCGATGCCCCGGTTGCCGAAATTCAGTTGCCTTTGAATTTCGGGTGATCCCTCTTGAGCATGTATGCTTCTGCTACTTGTTCTACATCAGACTTCTTCCGCAAACGGCGAAACGCTTTGACTCGGTGAGTTTCGCGGCATTCCGACTTCGATGCCCCGGTTGCCGAAATTCAGTTGCCTTTGAATTTCGGGTGATCCCTCTTGAGCATGTATGCTTCTGCTACTTGTTCTACATCAGACTTCTTCCGCAAACGGCGAAACGCTTTGACTCGGTGAGTTTCGCGGCATTCCGACTTCGATGCCCCGGTTGCCGAAATTCAGTTGCCTTTGAATTTCGGGTGATCCCTCTTGAGCATGTATGCTTCTGCTACTTGTTCTACATCAGACTTCTTCCGCAAACGGCGAAACGCTTTGACTCGGTGAGTTTCGCGGCATTCCGACTTCGATGCCCCGGTTGCCGAAATTCAGTTGCCTTTGAATTTCGGGTGATCCCTCTTGAGCATGTATGCTTCTGCTACTTGTTCTACATCAGACTTCTTTCCGCAAACGGCGAAACGCTTTGACTCGGTGAGTTTCGCGGCATTCCGACTTCGATGCCCCGGTTGCCGAAATTCAGTTGCCTTTGAATTTCGGGTGATCCCTCTTGAGCATGTATGCTTCTGCTACTTGTTCTACATCAGACTTCTTCCGCAAACGGCGAAACGCTTTGACTCGGTGAGTTTCGCGGCATTCCGACTTCGATGCCCCGGTTGCCGAAATTCAGTTGCCTTTGAATTTCGGGTGATCCCTCTTGAGCATGTATGCTTCTGCTACTTGTTCTACATCAGACTTCTTCCGCAAACGGCGAAACGCTTTGACTCGGTGAGTTTCGCGGCATTCCGACTTCGATGCCCCGGTTGCCGAAATTCAGTTGCCTTTGAATTTCGGGTGATCCCTCTTGAGCATGTATGCTTCTGCTACTTGTTCTACATCAGACTTCTTCCGCAAACGGCGAAACGCTTTGACTCGGTGAGTTTCGCGGCATTCCGACTTCGATGCCCCGGTTGCCGAAATTCAGTTGCCTTTGAATTTCGGGTGATCCCTCTTGAGCATGTATGCTTCTGCTACTTGTTCTACATCAGACTTCTTCCGCAAACGGCGAAACGCTTTGACTCGGTGAGTTTCGCGGCATTCCGACTTCGATGCCCCGGTTGCCGAAATTCAGTTGCCTTTGAATTTCGGGTGATCCCTCTTGAGCATGTATGCTTCTGCTACTTGTTCTACATCAGACTTCTTCCGCAAACGGCGAAACGCTTTGACTCGGTGAGTTTCGCGGCATTCCGACTTCGATGCCCCGGTTGCCGAAATTCAGTTGCCTTTGAATTTCGGGTGATCCCTCTTGAGCATGTATGCTTCTGCTACTTGTTCTACATCAGACTTCTTCCGCAAACGGCGAAACGCTTTGACTCGGTGAGTTTCGCGGCATTCCGACTTCGATGCCCCGGTTGCCGAAATTCAGTTGCCTTTGAATTTCGGGTGATCCCTCTTGAGCATGTATGCTTCTGCTACTTGTTCTACATCAGACTTCTTCCGCAAACGGCGAAACGCTTTGACTCGGTGAGTTTCGCGGCATTCCGACTTCGATGCCCCGGTTGCCGAAATTCAGTTGCCTTTGAATTTCGGGTGATCCCTCTTGAGCATGTATGCTTCTGCTACTTGTTCTACATCAGACTTCTTCCGCAAACGGCGAAACGCTTTGACTCGGTGAGTTTCGCGGCATTCCGACTTCGATGCCCCGGTTGCCGAAATTCAGTTGCCTTTGAATTTCGGGTGATCCCTCTTGAGCATGTATGCTTCTGCTACTTGTTCTACATCAGACTTCTTCCGCAAACGGCGAAACGCTTTGACTCGGTGAGTTTCGCGGCATTCCGACTTCGATGCCCCGGTTGCCGAAATTCAGTTGCCTTTGAATTTCGGGTGATCCCTCTTGAGCATGTATGCTTCTGCTACTTGTTCTACATCAGACTTCTTCCGCAAACGGCGAAACGCTTTGACTCGGTGAGTTTCGCGGCATTCCGACTTCGATGCCCCGGTTGCCGAAATTCAGTTGCCTTTGAATTTCGGGTGATCCCTCTTGAGCATGTATGCTTCTGCTACTTGTTCTACATCAGACTTCTTCCGCAAACGGCGAAACGCTTTGACTCGGTGAGTTTCGCGGCATTCCGACTTCGATGCCCCGGTTGCCGAAATTCAGTTGCCTTTGAATTTCGGGTGATCCCTCTTGAGCATGTATGCTTCTGCTACTTGTTCTACATCAGACTTCTTCCGCAAACGGCGAAACGCTTTGACTCGGTGAGTTTCGCGGCATTCCGACTTCGATGCCCCGGTTGCCGAAATTCAGTTGCCTTTGAATTTCGGGTGATCCCTCTTGAGCATGTATGCTTCTGCTACTTGTTCTACATCAGACTTCTTCCGCAAACGGCGAAACGCTTTGACTCGGTGAGTTTCGCGGCATTCCGACTTCGATGCCCCGGTTGCCGAAATTCAGTTGCCTTTGAATTTCGGGTGATCCCTCTTGAGCATGTATGCTTCTGCTACTTGTTCTACATCAGACTTCTTCCGCAAACGGCGAAACGCTTTGACTCGGTGAGTTTCGCGGCATTCCGACTTCGATGCCCCGGTTGCCGAAATTCAGTTGCCTTTGAATTTCGGGTGATCCCTCTTGAGCATGTATGCTTCTGCTACTTGTTCTACATCAGACTTCTTCCGCAAACGGCGAAACGCTTTGACTCGGTGAGTTTCGCGGCATTCCGACTTCGATGCCCCGGTTGCCGAAATTCAGTTGCCTTTGAATTTCGGGTGATCCCTCTTGAGCATGTATGCTTCTGCTACTTGTTCTACATCAGACTTCTTCCGCAAACGGCGAAACGCTTTGACTCGGTGAGTTTCGCGGCATTCCGACTTCGATGCCCCGGTTGCCGAAATTCAGTTGCCTTTGAATTTCGGGTGATCCCTCTTGAGCATGTATGCTTCTGCTACTTGTTCTACATCAGACTTCTTCCGCAAACGGCGAAACGCTTTGACTCGGTGAGTTTCGCGGCATTCCGACTTCGATGCCCCGGTTGCCGAAATTCAGTTGCCTTTGAATTTCGGGTGATCCCTCTTGAGCATGTATGCTTCTGCTACTTGTTCTACATCAGACTTCTTCCGCAAACGGCGAAACGCTTTGACTCGGTGAGTTTCGCGGCATTCCGACTTCGATGCCCCGGTTGCCGAAATTCAGTTGCCTTTGAATTTCGGGTGATCCCTCTTGAGCATGTATGCTTCTGCTACTTGTTCTACATCAGACTTCTTCCGCAAACGGCGAAACGCTTTGACTCGGTGAGTTTCGCGGCATTCCGACTTCGATGCCCCGGTTGCCGAAATTCAGTTGCCTTTGAATTTCGGGTGATCCCTCTTGAGCATGTATGCTTCTGCTACTTGTTCTACATCAGACTTCTTCCGCAAACGGCGAAACGCTTTGACTCGGTGAGTTTCGCGGCATTCCGACTTCGATGCCCCGGTTGCCGAAATTCAGTTGCCTTTGAATTTCGGGTGATCCCTCTTGAGCATGTATGCTTCTGCTACTTGTTCTACATCAGACTTCTTCCGCAAACGGCGAAACGCTTTGACTCGGTGAGTTTCGCGGCATTCCGACTTCGATGCCCCGGTTGCCGAAATTCAGTTGCCTTTGAATTTCGGGTGATCCCTCTTGAGCATGTATGCTTCTGCTACTTGTTCTACATCAGACTTCTTCCGCAAACGGCGAAACGCTTTGACTCGGTGAGTTTCGCGGCATTCCGACTTCGATGCCCCGGTTGCCGAAATTCAGTTGCCTTTGAATTTCGGGTGATCCCTCTTGAGCATGTATGCTTCTGCTACTTGTTCTACATCAGACTTCTTCCGCAAACGGCGAAACGCTTTGACTCGGTGAGTTTCGCGGCATTCCGACTTCGATGCCCCGGTTGCCGAAATTCAGTTGCCTTTGAATTTCGGGTGATCCCTCTTGAGCATGTATGCTTCTGCTACTTGTTCTACATCAGACTTCTTCCGCAAACGGCGAAACGCTTTGACTCGGTGAGTTTCGCGGCATTCCGACTTCGATGCCCCGGTTGCCGAAATTCAGTTGCCTTTGAATTTCGGGTGATCCCTCTTGAGCATGTATGCTTCTGCTACTTGTTCTACATCAGACTTCTTCCGCAAACGGCGAAACGCTTTGACTCGGTGAGTTTCGCGGCATTCCGACTTCGATGCCCCGGTTGCCGAAATTCAGTTGCCTTTGAATTTCGGGTGATCCCTCTTGAGCATGTATGCTTCTGCTACTTGTTCTACATCAGACTTCTTCCGCAAACGGCGAAACGCTTTGACTCGGTGAGTTTCGCGGCATTCCGACTTCGATGCCCCGGTTGCCGAAATTCAGTTGCCTTTGAATTTCGGGTGATCCCTCTTGAGCATGTATGCTTCTGCTACTTGTTCTACATCAGACTTCTTCCGCAAACGGCGAAACGCTTTGACTCGGTGAGTTTCGCGGCATTCCGACTTCGATGCCCCGGTTGCCGAAATTCAGTTGCCTTTGAATTTCGGGTGATCCCTCTTGAGCATGTATGCTTCTGCTACTTGTTCTACATCAGACTTCTTCCGCAAACGGCGAAACGCTTTGACTCGGTGAGTTTCGCGGCATTCCGACTTCGATGCCCCGGTTGCCGAAATTCAGTTGCCTTTGAATTTCGGGTGATCCCTCTTGAGCATGTATGCTTCTGCTACTTGTTCTACATCAGACTTCTTCCGCAAACGGCGAAACGCTTTGACTCGGTGAGTTTCGCGGCATTCCGACTTCGATGCCCCGGTTGCCGAAATTCAGTTGCCTTTGAATTTCGGGTGATCCCTCTTGAGCATGTATGCTTCTGCTACTTGTTCTACATCAGACTTCTTCCGCAAACGGCGAAACGCTTTGACTCGGTGAGTTTCGCGGCATTCCGACTTCGATGCCCCGGTTGCCGAAATTCAGTTGCCTTTGAATTTCGGGTGATCCCTCTTGAGCATGTATGCTTCTGCTACTTGTTCTACATCAGACTTCTTCCGCAAACGGCGAAACGCTTTGACTCGGTGAGTTTCGCGGCATTCCGACTTCGATGCCCCGGTTGCCGAAATTCAGTTGCCTTTGAATTTCGGGTGATCCCTCTTGAGCATGTATGCTTCTGCTACTTGTTCTACATCAGACTTCTTCCGCAAACGGCGAAACGCTTTGACTCGGTGAGTTTCGCGGCATTCCGACTTCGATGCCCCGGTTGCCGAAATTCAGTTGCCTTTGAATTTCGGGTGATCCCTCTTGAGCATGTATGCTTCTGCTACTTGTTCTACATCAGACTTCTTCCGCAAACGGCGAAACGCTTTGACTCGGTGAGTTTCGCGGCATTCCGACTTCGATGCCCCGGTTGCCGAAATTCAGTTGCCTTTGAATTTCGGGTGATCCCTCTTGAGCATGTATGCTTCTGCTACTTGTTCTACATCAGACTTCTTCCGCAAACGGCGAAACGCTTTGACTCGGTGAGTTTCGCGGCATTCCGACTTCGATGCCCCGGTTGCCGAAATTCAGTTGCCTTTGAATTTCGGGTGATCCCTCTTGAGCATGTATGCTTCTGCTACTTGTTCTACATCAGACTTCTTCCGCAAACGGCGAAACGCTTTGACTCGGTGAGTTTCGCGGCATTCCGACTTCGATGCCCCGGTTGCCGAAATTCAGTTGCCTTTGAATTTCGGGTGATCCCTCTTGAGCATGTATGCTTCTGCTACTTGTTCTACATCAGACTTCTTCCGCAAACGGCGAAACGCTTTGACTCGGTGAGTTTCGCGGCATTCCGACTTCGATGCCCCGGTTGCCGAAATTCAGTTGCCTTTGAATTTCGGGTGATCCCTCTTGAGCATGTATGCTTCTGCTACTTGTTCTACATCAGACTTCTTCCGCAAACGGCGAAACGCTTTGACTCGGTGAGTTTCGCGGCATTCCGACTTCGATGCCCCGGTTGCCGAAATTCAGTTGCCTTTGAATTTCGGGTGATCCCTCTTGAGCATGTATGCTTCTGCTACTTGTTCTACATCAGACTTCTTCCGCAAACGGCGAAACGCTTTGACTCGGTGAGTTTCGCGGCATTCCGACTTCGATGCCCCGGTTGCCGAAATTCAGTTGCCTTTGAATTTCGGGTGATCCCTCTTGAGCATGTATGCTTCTGCTACTTGTTCTACATCAGACTTCTTCCGCAAACGGCGAAACGCTTTGACTCGGTGAGTTTCGCGGCATTCCGACTTCGATGCCCCGGTTGCCGAAATTCAGTTGCCTTTGAATTTCGGGTGATCCCTCTTGAGCATGTATGCTTCTGCTACTTGTTCTACATCAGACTTCTTCCGCAAACGGCGAAACGCTTTGACTCGGTGAGTTTCGCGGCATTCCGACTTCGATGCCCCGGTTGCCGAAATTCAGTTGCCTTTGAATTTCGGGTGATCCCTCTTGAGCATGTATGCTTCTGCTACTTGTTCTACATCAGACTTCTTCCGCAAACGGCGAAACGCTTTGACTCGGTGAGTTTCGCGGCATTCCGACTTCGATGCCCCGGTTGCCGAAATTCAGTTGCCTTTGAATTTCGGGTGATCCCTCTTGAGCATGTATGCTTCTGCTACTTGTTCTACATCAGACTTCTTCCGCAAACGGCGAAACGCTTTGACTCGGTGAGTTTCGCGGCATTCCGACTTCGATGCCCCGGTTGCCGAAATTCAGTTGCCTTTGAATTTCGGGTGATCCCTCTTGAGCATGTATGCTTCTGCTACTTGTTCTACATCAGACTTCTTCCGCAAACGGCGAAACGCTTTGACTCGGTGAGTTTCGCGGCATTCCGACTTCGATGCCCCGGTTGCCGAAATTCAGTTGCCTTTGAATTTCGGGTGATCCCTCTTGAGCATGTATGCTTCTGCTACTTGTTCTACATCAGACTTCTTCCGCAAACGGCGAAACGCTTTGACTCGGTGAGTTTCGCGGCATTCCGACTTCGATGCCCCGGTTGCCGAAATTCAGTTGCCTTTGAATTTCGGGTGATCCCTCTTGAGCATGTATGCTTCTGCTACTTGTTCTACATCAGACTTCTTCCGCAAACGGCGAAACGCTTTGACTCGGTGAGTTTCGCGGCATTCCGACTTCGATGCCCCGGTTGCCGAAATTCAGTTGCCTTTGAATTTCGGGTGATCCCTCTTGAGCATGTATGCTTCTGCTACTTGTTCTACATCAGACTTCTTCCGCAAACGGCGAAACGCTTTGACTCGGTGAGTTTCGCGGCATTCCGACTTCGATGCCCCGGTTGCCGAAATTCAGTTGCCTTTGAATTTCGGGTGATCCCTCTTGAGCATGTATGCTTCTGCTACTTGTTCTACATCAGACTTCTTCCGCAAACGGCGAAACGCTTTGACTCGGTGAGTTTCGCGGCATTCCGACTTCGATGCCCGGTTGCCGAAATTCAGTTGCCTTTGAATTTCGGGTGATCCCTCTTGAGCATGTATGCTTCTGCTACTTGTTCTACATCAGACTTTCTTCCGCAAACGGCGAAACGCTTTGACTCGGTGAGTTTCGCGGCATTCCGACTTCGATGCCCCGGTTGCCGAAATTCAGTTGCCTTTGAATTTCGGGTGATCCCTCTTGAGCATGTATGCTTCTGCTACTTGTTCTACATCAGACTTCTTCCGCAAACGGCGAAACGCTTTGACTCGGTGAGTTTCGCGGCATTCCGACTTCGATGCCCCGGTTGCCGAAATTCAGTTGCCTTTGAATTTCGGGTGATCCCTCTTGAGCATGTATGCTTCTGCTACTTGTTCTACATCAGACTTCTTCCGCAAACGGCGAAACGCTTTGACTCGGTGAGTTTCGCGGCATTCCGACTTCGATGCCCGGTTGCCGAAATTCAGTTGCCTTTGAATTTCGGGTGATCCCTCTTGAGCATGTATGCTTCTGCTACTTGTTCTACATCAGACTTCTTCCGCAAACGGCGAAACGCTTTGACTCGGTGAGTTTCGCGGCATTCCGACTTCGATGTTGCCGAAATTCAGTTGCCTTTGAATTTCGGGTGATCCCTCTTGAGCATGTATGCTTCTGCTACTTGTTCTACATCAGACTTCTTCCGCAAACGGCGAAACGCTTTGACTCGGTGAGTTTCGCGGCATTCCGACTTCGATGCCCCGGTTGCCGAAATTCAGTTGCCTTTGAATTTCGGGTGATCCCTCTTGAGCATGTATGCTTCTGCTACTTGTTCTACATCAGACTTCTTCCGCAAACGGCGAAACGCTTTGACTCGGTGAGTTTCGCGGCATTCCGACTTCGATTTGCCGAAATTCAGTTGCCTTTGAATTTCGGGTGATCCCTCTTGAGCATGTATGCTTCTGCTACTTGTTCTACATCAGACTTCTTCCGCAAACGGCGAAACGCTTTGACTCGGTGAGTTTCGCGGCATTCCGACTTCGATGCCCCGGTTGCCGAAATTCAGTTGCCTTTGAATTTCGGGTGATCCCTCTTGAGCATGTATGCTTCTGCTACTTGTTCTACATCAGACTTCTTCCGCAAACGGCGAAACGCTTTGACTCGGTGAGTTTCGCGGCATTCCGACTTCGATGCCCCGGTTGCCGAAATTCAGTTGCCTTTGAATTTCGGGTGATCCCTCTTGAGCATGTATGCTTCTGCTACTTGTTCTACATCAGACTTCTTCCGCAAACGGCGAAACGCTTTGACTCGGTGAGTTTCGCGGCATTCCGACTTCGATGCCCCGGTTGCCGAAATTCAGTTGCCTTTGAATTTCGGGTGATCCCTCTTGAGCATGTATGCTTCTGCTACTTGTTCTACATCAGACTTCTTCCGCAAACGGCGAAACGCTTTGACTCGGTGAGTTTCGCGGCATTCCGACTTCGATGCCCCGGTTGCCGAAATTCAGTTGCCTTTGAATTTCGGGTGATCCCTCTTGAGCATGTATGCTTCTGCTACTTGTTCTACATCAGACTTCTTCCGCAAACGGCGAAACGCTTTGACTCGGTGAGTTTCGCGGCATTCCGACTTCGATGCCCCGGTTGCCGAAATTCAGTTGCCTTTGAATTTCGGGTGATCCCTCTTGAGCATGTATGCTTCTGCTACTTGTTCTACATCAGACTTCTTCCGCAAACGGCGAAACGCTTTGACTCGGTGAGTTTCGCGGCATTCCGACTTCGATGCCCCGGTTGCCGAAATTCAGTTGCCTTTGAATTTCGGGTGATCCCTCTTGAGCATGTATGCTTCTGCTACTTGTTCTACATCAGACTTTCTTCCGCAAACGGCGAAACGCTTTGACTCGGTGAGTTTCGCGGCATTCCGACTTCGATGTTGCCGAAATTCAGTTGCCTTTGAATTTCGGGTGATCCCTCTTGAGCATGTATGCTTCTGCTACTTGTTCTACATCAGACTTCTTCCGCAAACGGCGAAACGCTTTGACTCGGTGAGTTTCGCGGCATTCCGACTTCGATGCCCCGGTTGCCGAAATTCAGTTGCCTTTGAATTTCGGGTGATCCCTCTTGAGCATGTATGCTTCTGCTACTTGTTCTACATCAGACTTCTTCCGCAAACGGCGAAACGCTTTGACTCGGTGAGTTTCGCGGCATTCCGACTTCGATGCCCCGGTTGCCGAAATTCAGTTGCCTTTGAATTTCGGGTGATCCCTCTTGAGCATGTATGCTTCTGCTACTTGTTCTACATCAGACTTCTTCCGCAAACGGCGAAACGCTTTGACTCGGTGAGTTTCGCGGCATTCCGACTTCGATGCCCGGTTGCCGAAATTCAGTTGCCTTTGAATTTCGGGTGATCCCTCTTGAGCATGTATGCTTCTGCTACTTGTTCTACATCAGACTTCTTCCGCAAACGGCGAAACGCTTTGACTCGGTGAGTTTCGCGGCATTCCGACTTCGATTTGCCGAAATTCAGTTGCCTTTGAATTTCGGGTGATCCCTCTTGAGCATGTATGCTTCTGCTACTTGTTCTACATCAGACTTCTTCCGCAAACGGCGAAACGCTTTGACTCGGTGAGTTTCGCGGCATTCCGACTTCGATGCCCCGGTTGCCGAAATTCAGTTGCCTTTGAATTTCGGGTGATCCCTCTTGAGCATGTATGCTTCTGCTACTTGTTCTACATCAGACTTCTTCCGCAAACGGCGAAACGCTTTGACTCGGTGAGTTTCGCGGCATTCCGACTTCGATTGCCGAAATTCAGTTGCCTTTGAATTTCGGGTGATCCCTCTTGAGCATGTATGCTTCTGCTACTTGTTCTACATCAGACTTTCTTCCGCAAACGGCGAAACGCTTTGACTCGGTGAGTTTCGCGGCATTCCGACTTCGATGCCCCGGTTGCCGAAATTCAGTTGCCTTTGAATTTCGGGTGATCCCTCTTGAGCATGTATGCTTCTGCTACTTGTTCTACATCAGACTTCTTCCGCAAACGGCGAAACGCTTTGACTCGGTGAGTTTCGCGGCATTCCGACTTCGATGCCCCGGTTGCCGAAATTCAGTTGCCTTTGAATTTCGGGTGATCCCTCTTGAGCATGTATGCTTCTGCTACTTGTTCTACATCAGACTTCTTCCGCAAACGGCGAAACGCTTTGACTCGGTGAGTTTCGCGGCATTCCGACTTCGATGCCCGGTTGCCGAAATTCAGTTGCCTTTGAATTTCGGGTGATCCCTCTTGAGCATGTATGCTTCTGCTACTTGTTCTACATCAGACTTCTTCCGCAAACGGCGAAACGCTTTGACTCGGTGAGTTTCGCGGCATTCCGACTTCGATGCCCCGGTTGCCGAAATTCAGTTGCCTTTGAATTTCGGGTGATCCCTCTTGAGCATGTATGCTTCTGCTACTTGTTCTACATCAGACTTCTTCCGCAAACGGCGAAACGCTTTGACTCGGTGAGTTTCGCGGCATTCCGACTTCGATGCCCCGGTTGCCGAAATTCAGTTGCCTTTGAATTTCGGGTGATCCCTCTTGAGCATGTATGCTTCTGCTACTTGTTCTACATCAGACTTCTTCCGCAAACGGCGAAACGCTTTGACTCGGTGAGTTTCGCGGCATTCCGACTTCGATGCCCCGTTGCCGAAATTCAGTTGCCTTTGAATTTCGGGTGATCCCTCTTGAGCATGTATGCTTCTGCTACTTGTTCTACATCAGACTTCTTCCGCAAACGGCGAAACGCTTTGACTCGGTGAGTTTCGCGGCATTCCGACTTCGATGCCCGGTTGCCGAAATTCAGTTGCCTTTGAATTTCGGGTGATCCCTCTTGAGCATGTATGCTTCTGCTACTTGTTCTACATCAGACTTCTTCCGCAAACGGCGAAACGCTTTGACTCGGTGAGTTTCGCGGCATTCCGACTTCGATGCCCCGGTTGCCGAAATTCAGTTGCCTTTGAATTTCGGGTGATCCCTCTTGAGCATGTATGCTTCTGCTACTTGTTCTACATCAGACTTCTTCCGCAAACGGCGAAACGCTTTGACTCGGTGAGTTTCGCGGCATTCCGACTTCGATGCCCCGGTTGCCGAAATTCAGTTGCCTTTGAATTTCGGGTGATCCCTCTTGAGCATGTATGCTTCTGCTACTTGTTCTACATCAGACTTTCTTCCGCAAACGGCGAAACGCTTTGACTCGGTGAGTTTCGCGGCATTCCGACTTCGATGCCCCGGTTGCCGAAATTCAGTTGCCTTTGAATTTCGGGTGATCCCTCTTGAGCATGTATGCTTCTGCTACTTGTTCTACATCAGACTTCTTCCGCAAACGGCGAAACGCTTTGACTCGGTGAGTTTCGCGGCATTCCGACTTCGATGCCCCGGTTGCCGAAATTCAGTTGCCTTTGAATTTCGGGTGATCCCTCTTGAGCATGTATGCTTCTGCTACTTGTTCTACATCAGACTTTCTTCCGCAAACGGCGAAACGCTTTGACTCGGTGAGTTTCGCGGCATTCCGACTTCGATGCCCCGGTTGCCGAAATTCAGTTGCCTTTGAATTTCGGGTGATCCCTCTTGAGCATGTATGCTTCTGCTACTTGTTCTACATCAGACTTCTTCCGCAAACGGCGAAACGCTTTGACTCGGTGAGTTTCGCGGCATTCCGACTTCGATGCCCGGTTGCCGAAATTCAGTTGCCTTTGAATTTCGGGTGATCCCTCTTGAGCATGTATGCTTCTGCTACTTGTTCTACATCAGACTTTCTTCCGCAAACGGCGAAACGCTTTGACTCGGTGAGTTTCGCGGCATTCCGACTTCGATGCCCCGGTTGCCGAAATTCAGTTGCCTTTGAATTTCGGGTGATCCCTCTTGAGCATGTATGCTTCTGCTACTTGTTCTACATCAGACTTCTTCCGCAAACGGCGAAACGCTTTGACTCGGTGAGTTTCGCGGCATTCCGACTTCGATGCCCGGTTGCCGAAATTCAGTTGCCTTTGAATTTCGGGTGATCCCTCTTGAGCATGTATGCTTCTGCTACTTGTTCTACATCAGACTTCTTCCGCAAACGGCGAAACGCTTTGACTCGGTGAGTTTCGCGGCATTCCGACTTCGATGCCCCGGTTGCCGAAATTCAGTTGCCTTTGAATTTCGGGTGATCCCTCTTGAGCATGTATGCTTCTGCTACTTGTTCTACATCAGACTTCTTCCGCAAACGGCGAAACGCTTTGACTCGGTGAGTTTCGCGGCATTCCGACTTCGATGCCCCGGTTGCCGAAATTCAGTTGCCTTTGAATTTCGGGTGATCCCTCTTGAGCATGTATGCTTCTGCTACTTGTTCTACATCAGACTTCTTCCGCAAACGGCGAAACGCTTTGACTCGGTGAGTTTCGCGGCATTCCGACTTCGATGCCCCGGTTGCCGAAATTCAGTTGCCTTTGAATTTCGGGTGATCCCTCTTGAGCATGTATGCTTCTGCTACTTGTTCTACATCAGACTTCTTCCGCAAACGGCGAAACGCTTTGACTCGGTGAGTTTCGCGGCATTCCGACTTCGATGCCCCGGTTGCCGAAATTCAGTTGCCTTTGAATTTCGGGTGATCCCTCTTGAGCATGTATGCTTCTGCTACTTGTTCTACATCAGACTTCTTCCGCAAACGGCGAAACGCTTTGACTCGGTGAGTTTCGCGGCATTCCGACTTCGATTTGCCGAAATTCAGTTGCCTTTGAATTTCGGGTGATCCCTCTTGAGCATGTATGCTTCTGCTACTTGTTCTACATCAGACTTTCTTCCGCAAACGGCGAAACGCTTTGACTCGGTGAGTTTCGCGGCATTCCGACTTCGATGCCCCGGTTGCCGAAATTCAGTTGCCTTTGAATTTCGGGTGATCCCTCTTGAGCATGTATGCTTCTGCTACTTGTTCTACATCAGACTTCTTCCGCAAACGGCGAAACGCTTTGACTCGGTGAGTTTCGCGGCATTCCGACTTCGATGCCCCGGTTGCCGAAATTCAGTTGCCTTTGAATTTCGGGTGATCCCTCTTGAGCATGTATGCTTCTGCTACTTGTTCTACATCAGACTTCTTCCGCAAACGGCGAAACGCTTTGACTCGGTGAGTTTCGCGGCATTCCGACTTCGATGCCCCGGTTGCCGAAATTCAGTTGCCTTTGAATTTCGGGTGATCCCTCTTGAGCATGTATGCTTCTGCTACTTGTTCTACATCAGACTTCTTCCGCAAACGGCGAAACGCTTTGACTCGGTGAGTTTCGCGGCATTCCGACTTCGATGCCCCGGTTGCCGAAATTCAGTTGCCTTTGAATTTCGGGTGATCCCTCTTGAGCATGTATGCTTCTGCTACTTGTTCTACATCAGACTTTCTTCCGCAAACGGCGAAACGCTTTGACTCGGTGAGTTTCGCGGCATTCCGACTTCGATGCCCCGGTTGCCGAAATTCAGTTGCCTTTGAATTTCGGGTGATCCCTCTTGAGCATGTATGCTTCTGCTACTTGTTCTACATCACACTTCTTCCGCAAACGGCGAAACGCTTTGACTCGGTGAGTTTCGCGGCATTCCGACTTCGATGCCCCGGTTGCCGAAATTCAGTTGCCTTTGAATTTCGGGTGATCCCTCTTGAGCATGTATGCTTCTGCTACTTGTTCTACATCAGACTTCTTCCGCAAACGGCGAAACGCTTTGACTCGGTGAGTTTCGCGGCATTCCGACTTCGATGCCCCGGTTGCCGAAATTCAGTTGCCTTTGAATTTCGGGTGATCCCTCTTGAGCATGTATGCTTCTGCTACTTGTTCTACATCAGACTTCTTCCGCAAACGGCGAAACGCTTTGACTCGGTGAGTTTCGCGGCATTCCGACTTCGATGCCCCGGTTGCCGAAATTCAGTTGCCTTTGAATTTCGGGTGATCCCTCTTGAGCATGTATGCTTCTGCTACTTGTTCTACATCAGACTTCTTCCGCAAACGGCGAAACGCTTTGACTCGGTGAGTTTCGCGGCATTCCGACTTCGATGCCCCGGTTGCCGAAATTCAGTTGCCTTTGAATTTCGGGTGATCCCTCTTGAGCATGTATGCTTCTGCTACTTGTTCTACATCAGACTTCTTCCGCAAACGGCGAAACGCTTTGACTCGGTGAGTTTCGCGGCATTCCGACTTCGATGCCCGGTTGCCGAAATTCAGTTGCCTTTGAATTTCGGGTGATCCCTCTTGAGCATGTATGCTTCTGCTACTTGTTCTACATCAGACTTCTTCCGCAAACGGCGAAACGCTTTGACTCGGTGAGTTTCGCGGCATTCCGACTTCGATTTGCCGAAATTCAGTTGCCTTTGAATTTCGGGTGATCCCTCTTGAGCATGTATGCTTCTGCTACTTGTTCTACATCAGACTTCTTCCGCAAACGGCGAAACGCTTTGACTCGGTGAGTTTCGCGGCATTCCGACTTCGATGCCCCGGTTGCCGAAATTCAGTTGCCTTTGAATTTCGGGTGATCCCTCTTGAGCATGTATGCTTCTGCTACTTGTTCTACATCAGACTTTCTTCCGCAAACGGCGAAACGCTTTGACTCGGTGAGTTTCGCGGCATTCCGATTTCCCGGTTGCCGAAATTCAGTTGCCTTTGAATTTCGGGTGATCCCTCTTGAGCATGTATGCTTCTGCTACTTGTTCTACATCAGACTTCTTCCGCAAACGGCGAAACGCTTTGACTCGGTGAGTTTCGCGGCATTCCGACTTCGATGCCCGGTTGCCGAAATTCAGTTGCCTTTGAATTTCGGGTGATCCCTCTTGAGCATGTATGCTTCTGCTACTTGTTCTACATCAGACTTCTTCCGCAAACGGCGAAACGCTTTGACTCGGTGAGTTTCGCGGCATTCCGACTTCGATGCCCCGGTTGCCGAAATTCAGTTGCCTTTGAATTTCGGGTGATCCCTCTTGAGCATGTATGCTTCTGCTACTTGTTCTACATCAGACTTCTTCCGCAAACGGCGAAACGCTTTGACTCGGTGAGTTTCGCGGCATTCCGACTTCGATGCCCGGTTGCCGAAATTCAGTTGCCTTTGAATTTCGGGTGATCCCTCTTGAGCATGTATGCTTCTGCTACTTGTTCTACATCAGACTTTCTTCCGCAAACGGCGAAACGCTTTGACTCGGTGAGTTTCGCGGCATTCCGACTTCGATGCCCCGGTTGCCGAAATTCAGTTGCCTTTGAATTTCGGGTGATCCCTCTTGAGCATGTATGCTTCTGCTACTTGTTCTACATCAGACTTCCTTCCGCAAACGGCGAAACGCTTTGACTCGGTGAGTTTCGCGGCATTCCGACTTCGATGCCCCGGTTGCCGAAATTCAGTTGCCTTTGAATTTCGGGTGATCCCTCTTGAGCATGTATGCTTCTGCTACTTGTTCTACATCAGACTTCTTCCGCAAACGGCGAAACGCTTTGACTCGGTGAGTTTCGCGGCATTCCGACTTCGATTTGCCGAAATTCAGTTGCCTTTGAATTTCGGGTGATCCCTCTTGAGCATGTATGCTTCTGCTACTTGTTCTACATCAGACTTCTTCCGCAAACGGCGAAACGCTTTGACTCGGTGAGTTTCGCGGCATTCCGACTTCGATGCCCCGGTTGCCGAAATTCAGTTGCCTTTGAATTTCGGGTGATCCCTCTTGAGCATGTATGCTTCTGCTACTTGTTCTACATCAGACTTCTTCCGCAAACGGCGAAACGCTTTGACTCGGTGAGTTTCGCGGCATTCCGACTTCGATTTGCCGAAATTCAGTTGCCTTTGAATTTCGGGTGATCCCTCTTGAGCATGTATGCTTCTGCTACTTGTTCTACATCAGACTTTCTTCCGCAAACGGCGAAACGCTTTGACTCGGTGAGTTTCGCGGCATTCCGACTTCGATGCCCCGGTTGCCGAAATTCAGTTGCCTTTGAATTTCGGGTGATCCCTCTTGAGCATGTATGCTTCTGCTACTTGTTCTACATCAGACTTCTTCCGCAAACGGCGAAACGCTTTGACTCGGTGAGTTTCGCGGCATTCCGACTTCGATGCCCCGGTTGCCGAAATTCAGTTGCCTTTGAATTTCGGGTGATCCCTCTTGAGCATGTATGCTTCTGCTACTTGTTCTACATCAGACTTCTTCCGCAAACGGCGAAACGCTTTGACTCGGTGAGTTTCGCGGCATTCCGACTTCGATTGCCGAAATTCAGTTGCCTTTGAATTTCGGGTGATCCCTCTTGAGCATGTATGCTTCTGCTACTTGTTCTACATCAGACTTCTTCCGCAAACGGCGAAACGCTTTGACTCGGTGAGTTTCGCGGCATTCCGACTTCGATGCCCCGGTTGCCGAAATTCAGTTGCCTTTGAATTTGGGTGATCCCTCTTGAGCATGTATGCTTCTGCTACTTGTTCTACATCAGACTTCTTCCGCAAACGGCGAAACGCTTTGACTCGGTGAGTTTCGCGGCATTCCGACTTCGATGCCCGGTTGCCGAAATTCAGTTGCCTTTGAATTTCGGGTGATCCCTCTTGAGCATGTATGCTTCTGCTACTTGTTCTACATCAGACTTTCTTCCGCAAACGGCGAAACGCTTTGACTCGGTGAGTTTCGCGGCATTCCGACTTCGATGCCCCGGTTGCCGAAATTCAGTTGCCTTTGAATTTCGGGTGATCCCTCTTGAGCATGTATGCTTCTGCTACTTGTTCTACATCAGACTTCTTCCGCAAACGGCGAAACGCTTTGACTCGGTGAGTTTCGCGGCATTCCGACTTCGATGCCCGGTTGCCGAAATTCAGTTGCCTTTGAATTTCGGGTGATCCCTCTTGAGCATGTATGCTTCTGCTACTTGTTCTACATCAGACTTCTTCCGCAACGGCGAAACGCTTTGACTCGGTGAGTTTCGCGGCATTCCGACTTCGATGCCCCGTTGCCGAAATTCAATTGCCTTTGAATTTCGGGTGATCCCTCTTGAGCCTGTATGCTTCTGCTACTTGTTCTACATCACACTTCCTTCCGCAAACGGCGAAACGCTTTGACTCGTTGAGTTTCACGGCATTCCGACTTCGATGCCCCGGTTGCCGAAATTCAGTTGCCTTTGAATTTCGAGTGATCCCTCTTGAGCATGTATGCTTCTGCTACTTGTTCTACATCAGACTTTCTTCCGCAAACGGCGAAACGCTTTGACTCGGTGAGTTTCGCGGCATTCCGACTTCGATGCCCCGGTTGCCGAAATTCAGTTGCCTTTGAATTCCGGGTGATCCCTCTTGAGCATGTTGCTTCTGCTACTTGTTCTACATCAGACTTGCTTCCGCAAACGGCGAAACGCTTTGGCTCGTTGAGTTTCGCGGCATTCCGACTTCGATGCCCCGGTTGCCGAAATTCAGTTGCCTTTGAATTTCGGTGATCCCTCTTGAGCATGTATGCTTCTGCTACTTGTTCTACATCAGACTTTCTTCCGCAAACGGCGAAACGCTTTGACTCGGTGAGTTTCGCGGCATTCCGACTTCGATGCCCGGTTGCCGAAATTCAGTTGCCTTTGAATTTCGGGTTGATCCCTCTTGAGCATGTATGCTTCTGCTACTTGTTCTACATCACACTTCTTCCGCAAACGGCGAAACGCTTTGACTCGGTGAGTTTCGCGGCATTCCGACTTCGATGCCCCGGGTTGCCGAAATTCAGTTGCCTTTGAATTTCGGGTGATCCCTCTTGAGCATGTATGCTTCTGCTACTTGTTCTACATCACACTTTCTTCCGCAAACGGCGAAACGCTTTGACTCGGTGAGTTTCGCGGCATTCCGACTTCGATGCCCGGTTGCCGAAATTCAGTTGCCTTTGAATTTCGGGTGATCCCTCTTGAGCATGTATGCTTCTGCTACTTGTTCTACATCAGACTTCTTCCGCAAACGCGAAACGCTTTGACTCGGTGAGTTTCGCGGCATTCCGACTTCGATGCCCGGTTGCCGAAATTCAGTTGCCTTTGAATTTCGGGTGATCCCTCTTGAGCATGTATGCTTCTGCTACTTGTTCTACATCAGACTTTCTTTCGCAAACGGCGAAACGCTTTGACTCGGTGAGTTTCGCGGCATTCGACTTCGATGCCCCGTTGCCGAAATTCAGTTGCCTTTGAATTTCGGGTGATCCTCTTGAGCATGTATGCTTCTGCTACTTGTTCTACATCACACTTCCTTCCGCAAACGGCGAAACGCTTTGACTCGGTGAGTTTTGCGGCATTCCGACTTCGATGCCCCGTTGCCGAAATTCAGTTGCCTTTGAATTTCGGGTGAATCCCTCTTGAGCATGTATGCTTCTGCTACTTGTTCTACATCAG